>NDXB01016525.1:152287-192987 GCA_002631895.1 Agapornis roseicollis
TAGCAACAAAAGATCACTAAGTTTTGTTCTCAATGATCAAAATTCAGTCCCCAGTTACAACATCTTTGTAATGTTCTGATAGGCTGTTATGCCACAACAGAATCTTTGAGTCACCCTTCATAAAAGAACCTGGACTTGAATAGAATGTGTGTAATTTAGTGTTTTAGCATGTAAATAGAACATATTGGACCTAGAAGTACTGGGCTAAAGGCCCCCATACTGCTTATGATGACTGTTCAAAGTGGAGTAAAACTAACACACTATCTGAATCTCCAGTGTACCTGCTTTCACATGGATTAGTGCTTTGTCTTCTGGCACAGCTATAACTTTCATTTGACTCCTGTTTTGAAGGCTTCCAGCATTCAGACAGTAAACCTTTGCTGTGTAGATAGAAGTGGAAAATTATTTGACCAGGGAGTGAACCTGGTGGGTGTTACATCCAGTGATCTACTAGTCATTTCTCAAAGGTTTACCAAATGTGTTTGTTTCTGCACTGAACAAGGAGTTATTCATCAGACTTAAGTTGAAAACAACTTCAGGATGCTGAACTAGCAGAATACTTGAGGAGGGTTAGTGAGCTGTAACGTGGAAATAGCAAACTTTGTAACATTTCTTTCTTGTTTAGATATTTATTTGCTGCTTGCTCCTAAAATTAAAAACTCTATTTTTTTTAAGCTGACTGGAGAAACAGAAATGAGATCTTTAATACCTGAAGATAGTTTTAAGAGAATGTTTTTACACAGAAGTTTTCTTACCCCTTATCTCACTCCAGTGCAGTTCTTTTACTACTTTATAATTGATTTATAAGAGGTATATACATACACACCAAAAATGTTTAATAAACCTGTGATGCTATAGGTGTAATAAAATAGTACAAAAATCTAGGAGATATTTTGGCGGTTAATTTAATACCCAATCTCTTCCTGTAGTGCTCGATTAAAAATGCAGGTATAGAAATAATAGTTCTTTTACAGAAATCTGTACCTTTAATTCCAGTCTTGGTGGATTACTTGTTTTTCAGGCTTCAGCTTTACAAGTCTATTTTTGTGTATTTAATCATTTCACTTAATGAAGAAGTTTCATGAAAGTTTCCCTTTTTAAATACAGGCTTTTTTTTTTTTATAGCTATATAAACAAATTCTCATTCATATGCTTGTAAACAGTCTGAAGCAGCTAAACTCTAAAGTGGTTTTCATTAGATGAAAGAAGGTGGCAAGTTAAGCAGTCAAACATACGTTTCTGTTGGTTTGTTGTTTTAAGCAAAGTATGTGTTGTTAAATTGTTAATTGTGGAAAGAAGAACTCCTCACAGGGGGAAAACCTGCTTTTTTTCAGTGATTCTCAATTGGTTGAGACTGTGTCTAGCAGCAGCACTTCAGGTACCTACCTGCTATTGTTATCATCCATACTAGGATGTAAGTTATGGCAGAAATCCATGCTGCTGACATTAAAAATGTCACCATGAACCAGTTCCTCCAAAACTGTCTTCTGCAATCTGGTATAGTCAAATAGAGTAGTGTAATAATAGGAAGGGATAACACCCACACAATTCTCTTCATATCTGCTTCAGGCATGGTGAAGACACTTGGATGATCTGTTGAGAAAAAACATTTTTAAATTGTAGCATGGTTTGAATCCATAGCATAGTCATGTTGCTGGCATCTACTTGTGAGAATACTGAAAACAGGTTACAAATACTTCAGGTTCAAGCTGTAGTCTTATCCAGTACCTACATCACACTGGATGAAACTCTGAAATCAGTTCTTTGTTACTATGTCAAGTAGGAGAGAACTAAGGTGGGTGAACTTTTCTATAAAGGTCTACACAAAAGGTTTACCAAGAGTAAGTACCAACTGCTGGCTTTTGCCTAAGTGAAGAGGAAAATGATGATCTGTGGCCACATCATAGCTATTTCTGTACTTACATAATGCATGTTTTGGGCTATGAACCTGCCATTGCATAAGAAAACAGTATTAGTACAGTACCAGTGTGTCTTTCAGCTGATTGCATCTTACAAACAGCATTGCAGGGAAGTTTCTAATGTGCACAGCAAAGACTGATGGAAGTCTGCTGTTCTAATATGACACAAATGAACTGCTATCTTAGCATTCCTCTAGTAACTAACTTCATTTAAATACCACCATTCTGATTTTACTTGATGTTATGTTCCAGGAAAGAATAATGCTTTACTTAAATACAATGCTGGAGTTCTTTTGTGAACAAAATCTTAATCCTGTTTCAGAATCTACTCTTTATTAGAAATGACACAGACAGGCATGCAGAGTATAAAGACAACTTTAATAATCTACCTTCAGAGATTTCATCAAGCCCATGCAAGCTTGTTGAAAGCTGAGAGTAGTCCAGCTCATCTTGAAAGATGCCACTATCTGTTCTTGACTGTTGTCGGATTAGAGGTCCACTCTCTTCCCTCCACCCAACCAGTGGCTGCTGCTCAGCATTCTCTTCCATAGCTTTTGTAAAACACGCACAGCATGGACTGAACTTTTTCATGAGGTATTGGTTGATTTTAATGTCAAAACATAGTATGAGAATGTAACACCCATATATCAATAATAAGGATGCGCTTTCATACCTAGAATGAAAAACAGGTTTTACATGTAGTATAAAAAAACCTCACAACTGTTTGACTCATTAAAATGGCTGGTGTAAGGAGAGAGGAAATCCATGAGTAGCAAAATGAAAACACCTGAAACATCTGTTTGCAGTTGTATGGCTGATCTCATGAAAGTTCATGAGTGTCCTCATATCTTTCAGCAGCTGGACTGATTCCACTCCCCTGCAAAATCTTGTCTGTGCATTGTATAGCTGCCTATCTTCCAGGGGATCTTACTGAACCAGCGTCTTACTGATGGCTGTGAAACTGAGTCTTCATGCAGTGATTAAAGAGGGGATAGTATGTGCTATTTTGAGTTGAAAACAGCAGACTTTGTGTGGGGCATGACTGAATTGTTGAGGCAACAGGAGTTTCAGTGTTCCTGGAAGAGAGTGAAAACCTCAGAAGCTCATGATCTGCTTCTAGTTGCTCAAAAGGAGTAGAGTATGAAGACTTAATTGCTATGCCAGAACAGTGGCAATAGAAATTGTAAAGTCTCTATAGACAAACCTATGCAGATTAAACTTTATAAATATGCAGGGTTTGAATGTTTAGATAATAATCTTTGTAAGCATTGTGACTTTCTTGGTTGTGTTTTGGTTTTGTTTCTGATTAGCCAACAGGATGTTTATTTCTGTTAGTGAATGGTAGTTCAGGCTACCTGAAGTTTGTGGCTTGGGGTTTTGGTTTGTTTTTCAAACCACTGTCTCGTTAATCTCCAGTCAACATGAATTCAACACTACTTGTGCTCTTACCAGTAAATTCTGTTGTCAGATATCATCACAAGGACTGCTGCCACGCTAATTGTATATGCCAGGCAGTCTCTAAACAGCGGCCAACAGGATAGCTTTGACACCTGCAGAACACAGATTCATTTCCTTTTCTTGAACTTGTCTGTAATACTTTAACTAAGTGCTGTAAATGCTGCATCAATATGTTGTTTCTATATAATGTAAAAATTTAAGATTCTTAGGAATGACTTGAGTATGATATTTAACAAGTTAATGTTTTTAAAAACTTTCATAGCAAGTTACCTTAAAACTGATTACATGCTGGTTTTGCTACTAAATAATAAACTTGGCAGTTGTCATAGTAAGTCTCTCTTGGCTTTTGTTGGCAAATCAGAAAGGATAATTGTTTGGCTCTTAGGAGCAGAACTATCAAAATTGATACCTACCATGCTGGAAAACAGCCCACAAGCTGCAGAAATACCAAGAAGGTTATAGTTTGCTGATCCGAGGATGGTGCTGATGCCGATATCTCCCTTGGTCACGAAGACTCCTATAAGGGAAATTACTCTCTGGTACATTTCAGTTTGGAATACAAGGAAAAGAGTTCTAGATTCTGAGGAGTCAAACCCTATGTTGCTTACCTAGAAAAGCAGTGACAAGCTCTGGAGCAGAGCTCCCAGCAGCCATAAAAGTTGCTCCAGCAACATCTTGAGAAAGGCCAAGGCCTGAGGATAGAGCAAAAGAATTGCTTGAAAAATTAAATACTTCAGCAATCTGTTCCCTTTATTTGCATTAGTATATAATGTTAGAAGATGCTACAGTTTAATAGAATTAACTTTGCTTACTTTCATACAATTAATGCATTTATTTGAAATTGGTAAAATAATACATTGAAAATATAGCCTCATTTACTAGGCTAATTTATTTCTAACTTTATTACAGGAATTAGTTTAAATAGCAGAAATAAAGTATTGATAATACAAGAGATTGGGCAATGATCTGAAAATGTAAAATAGGCATATGTATATGGGTTTTTATTGCTGGGTAATTGTGGAGAAGTTTCTTGGACTCAAGTGTGATATTGCTACATGCTCCATGTCAAGTCTGTCTATCTTCCAGGAAAATCCATGCTACTGTGTCTTCACATACCAGAAATACTAGTTAAAATTCAAACCAGTGCTGCGATCTTATAATCAGATTTTCACTTCATATGGACAATGTAAGAGCCTGTGTCTTGCTTGAATGACTGAGATTTTTGTTCTGGTAAGTGGACTGTTTCTGAAATGTAACTCACTCTGGATCAAGTTCTGCACACTGAGAACAGGGACATGTGGCTAACTATGGAAAAACTCTGACAAATGCTTATTTATCATCAATAAAAAACCACCAGCTCTGCAGCAATGTTTAAGCTTACATTTTCTGTACATGTTCTGGTCTGGAGAGTGTTTTCCTTAGGGAACTGGTTTTTAATTCTTGGCAATGAAAACCTGAACTCTCAGCCAAGACCATCTCTTTAATTCAGTGGTCTGCTGAAGCCAGGGGAATTATTACAGGTTGATTAGATTTCATAGAAGCATTTTAACTGTGGTACTGCTTCCCCTCCTGTGTCATACCTTTAATGGGTAAATGGTAGCTCAGCCTGAAACTTGTCCAGTACTTTGAGAGAATTACAGAAACTCGAGGACAGCACTTAATTCCCATGTTTTAATAGAGGAGAGGTTTTCTTGGTTTGGTTCCCACCACCCGTCTACTAATAAGCTGGATGTACAACTGCTCAACCCAGTTTTATTGCCAGGTTAGCTGATACTGAGCAACATTTCAGATTGTCCTTCATGCACAAGAAAAGCAAATTCTAAATGAATGCTTGTGCAAGTGTAGTCAGAGTATGGTTTGGCAATATAATAATGGTACGTTGTATCAGATTAAATGCTGTATTGATAAGTCTATGCACAGAGACTGGAATGTCTTTAGTTTTGTTTCCAAACTCTTAACTATGAAGCTTTTTTAAAGAGGATGTTCTGCACTAAGTGGGTTAGTTTTACAGGACAAATACGAAGATGTTCACTTACATTCACTGAGGATCTCTAGAGAAGGTAGGAAGTACTCATCGCAGACGATGGACACGGCCAAAAACATGTAAAGTATAATTAGGAAGTAGATAACGATTCCTCCATCCTTTCGCTCCTGCGGTGTAAAAAATCCTTCAGGAAACTCTGATGAAGAAAGGACACAACCCGTCCCGTTGTCTGGAAATGGAGTACAAAGGTGTTACACGTGCTCGCACCTTGCCATTCCCTGCGGCAGTCGTGCGGGTCAGCGCTGTAACGAGCTCTATTGCGTCCAGCTCCAGGCCCTCCGCAGCACACCTCGGGCTGGCGGTGTCCGGTGCGGGTCCGCCTGAGCCGGACCCCAGGCCCCTCCCGCCCCTACCTGCGTCCGCGGCGGGGCGCTGGGCCCGCGCTGCCCGGGGGCGCTGCCGGCCCCACACCAGGAGCAGCAGCAGCAGCAGCAGCAGCAGCAGCAGCAGCAGCAGCAGCAGCAGCAGCAGCAGCAGCGCCGTCCGCATCTCGCCGCGCCAGGACCGCTCTGAGCGCGGGGCCAATGGGGCCGGGCCGGTCACGCGGGGGCCGCGCCTCTCGTGCTCCCCCCCACCCCTCACCTCACACAGCCTCATCCGCCCCGTGGGCTCCGGTGCTCCCCTCGGCAGGGCCAGCCCCGCCTCGCACCCTCAGCGGGCCCTGAGGGCTCAGCCGTGCTCCCCGCGCCGCTCCCCGAGGGGGTCTTCGCCTCCGGCTGCGGTTCTCAGGGTGGGATGTGCCGGGCGCCGCCATCCGCAGCCTGTGTTCGTGAGGGAACGCACCGGAGTGCTTTGGTGTCCGCTGCGGGCCGCGATACCCGGCCAGCGTCCGGAGCGGTGAAAGGTGAATTTCAGGTTTTATTGCCCTGCGCCTTTCCTGTGCTGTGACAGTTTGTGTCCATTCCTACCGGAGCACCTCAGTGCCGTTGGGGTGCCGTGTGGATACCTAGAGGGAGATGTTTGTGCCCTTGAGGTGCAGGATTCATCATGGGCAAAGCGGGGCCTCCACACAATCCCTCCCTTCAGTGCTCACTGCGCTCCTTTGTCTGCTGACCTTTCCATGCTGGAGTCATGTGTATAACTGGGGATTAAACAGAAAAATACAGTCTTTTAGCAAGACTGGCCGCTCCCCGGACCCTGGTTTGTTTCTCAGGCAGATCTGTGTTCCCATCAGATCACTCACTGACATATCTCCATAAACATTCTCAACCCCATTATGCCAAATGACATTCGGCAGTGCCCATGTTAGCACTAACCGTTTGTGAGGTGCGGGGCTGATGAGAAGGAAGTGCAAATTGGAAAACACTGTTTTGCTTCAGTTCATCTAAACCCCCGGAACTCTTTGTGTTCCTTGCATCCCTGGTGCTTGGCTTAGTATGGGATCAGCCTCGCTCTAGGATACAGGAGATGAGATAAGATGATAAAGTGGATTCTTTTCTTCTGTATTAATTCAGACAGAATCATATGGCCATGATTAGAGTATGGACATTAGCTCTCAGAAAAGAATAACTTCTGGAACATCAAATCCTCTCACAATTGTTGTTGTCTATTTCTGACCCCTCTGTGGCCCTGAATGACTTCTAGCAGAGCAAAAATTATTGTCATGATGAAGATTTTGAGGGGTGAGAACTAATGTTCAGACGTGAGTTCTCCGTCCTCACTGAAAAACAGACTGCTGCCTGCAGAGTGATGGCAGCTGCTGCTTTGTCTCCTGCTTTGCAGGAGAAAATAAATCATTTTGGTCTTGAAAGATTTAAGGATTTTCTTCCGAATCCTGCTCTTCAGCAGAGTAAAACACTATGAATCTTCCTGTGTAAATTAATGGTGGCTCTCCCCTTACACAACTCAACAGAAAGGGTTTTGTTATCAAGGTAAACAGTTTCCTTGCTGCTGCCTCTCTTCCTTAAAGCTTTTAATTTCCTGCCCTTAAAATCTCAGCACAGTGTTCTACTATCAGCTGCTTCATTTCAATTTAGATATTTTTTTTGATGGTGTGATCTTTTTTTATTGCTTTGTATTACTTACAGTCCTGCCATTCTGATGGGAATGGGTTCTCTGGAACAGCAACATTCTTGCTGTGAAGTTAGGAAAGCTCAGTCATGTGCTTTCAGGATTTGAAGCTTTCACTATGCTCTGCTCTTGCTCTGTGTTCAAGCTCTAATTCCTTTCTGTAGGCACCCCCTCTCCACACATAGCTGAAGCAAAGCCAGAGCTTTGATCTTGCTGAAGAATGAAGCCCACTTAGTTTGCAGAGAACTTGTGAGGTTGGTGTGCTCATGCCCTCCTTGCCAAGCACACCCCTTGAGAGAGCCACAAGTAGAAACACCCATAGTCTCCCAGCAAGAGGAACCACACGCTACCTATCTGCATGCTAGACCCAGCGCAGAAGTACTTGAAAGCCTCTGCGTGGCTAGCTGCCTGGCCTGGGCTATTTCAGCCTGGGAGAGCATTCTGCAAAGCTGAGGTGGGTCAACTAATACACAGATGCAATGCATGCTGCTGCATTTTTTTGGCTGCTGTCAAGATAAAGCCCTACTCTCCTTGGCAGTAAAAGTAATAGATGGGTAAAGTTTTTTGAGCTTTCTGAAGGAGAAGGGCAGTTGTTCACTACTCAGGTTGCTAATACTAGCGCTCTGTCACCCACAGGGATGTGCTAGAAGGCTCCTATGTGTACCCAAGCATAAAGTGCTTAAAAAGGGTGAGGTAGCAGCTGCAGCTCCTTTCCTAGTGATCATATTCTGGTGTGAACTGGCTATACCTGAATGCCCCATTCAGCCAAGGACAGGAAGTAGTTTTGCTGCCCCTTAAAGCAGAAGGAGTTGGGCTGTCCAGAGATCTGGCTCCAGCTGTGTGCTGTTTAGGGGGCAGGTGGGAGAAAATGTTCATTGTGAGCAGCTGTGTGTCTGCACACAGCAGGTACTCATTTCTTTGTGAGTGGTTTGGCACTTCAGCACTTCTGTACAAGTCAAAGATGGAGTTATTCTATATGCAGTGAGTTTGCTTATCGTTTGAGGTATGTCTTTCCCACTTTCTTCGTAATTTTAGCAGACAGGACATGGGTAATGAGGAAAAAAGCAGATGAGTTTATCAGAACTTAAGGGGAGTGCGAGTCTTTGTTGGTAGGATCTAGTCCTCACGTAGAAAAGATGTGGGGGTTGGCATGATGAGTCCATGACCAGCTTTAAACAACAATGTCATTTTTTTTCTGTGTGGGTTGGGCTTCTCATAAAGTGGAGATTCTAGTAAGGGACTCAGAGGTGACCTTATCACTCTCTACAGCTTCTTGAAAGGAGGTTGTAGACAGGTGGGGGTTGGTCTCTTTCACCAGGCAGCAATGGACAGAACGAGAGGACACAGTCTCAAACTGCACCAAGGAAGGTACAGGTTGGATATTAGGAAGAAGTTTTTCATGGAAAGAATAATAAAATATTGGAACAGTCTGCCCAGAGAGGTGGTGGAGTCACCATCCCTGGATGTGTTTAGAAAGAAACTGGATATGGCACTTGATGACATGGTTTAGTGGAGGTGTAGGGCATGGGTTGGACTTGATGATCTTAGAGGTCCCTTCCAACCTGGTGATTCTGTGATTCTGTGATCTGTAGCTAGCTTAGGTGTAGGTGATTGTAGGTACCTGGAGAGGAATGCTGAGTTTATCTGGCTTCCTTAGTTATAAATGTATTTGCATTTTTTTCTTCTAACTCAAGCTGCTACCTACTGTTTCAGTCACAGTTCAGTGTCCGTGTCATTCAAACCTTGTGGTTTTGGCTTTTTGTATTTGTTTGTTCTGGTAGTGGCTTGGAGAAAATTAGCCCATACTGGGTTTGATGAGTATGCTCAGAGAGCCCCAGGGCTTATAGGAGTGCACCTTGGCGGTCTGTGCATATACACACCATTTATGCTCCCAATCACAAGGCCTAATGTGCTGGGAAACCATATAAGTGTAGATATATTAAAAAACCCCAAGCCCCAACATTCCTGTGATAATCTGGTGTTATCCCTATTTAGCAGAAAAGAAGCTGAGGATGAAAAGGGAATGGACCTACTGCTGCGAGAGGAAGTTGTGCTAGTGCTGTTCAGGTCAGTGTTTCCACACTCCCTTTGTTCTGTTCATGCTGCTCATATGGCTCCTTTGGAGGCTGCAGTTACTACCTGTGTAAAATGGTGGTCTCTAAAAGAACTGATAGAATAAATTCTCTCACCATGAGGTGCTCAGATATCACCCTAAGGTGATGAGATAGATACTTTACTGTTGCAAAGTTAAAATGAGTCTCTCCAGTGTAACTCCATTATTCTTCATTTAAAAGATAAATATACTGTCATTGTCAGACCAGATATTCCCCTTTGTCAGCATTTCATGGCTCACTTCCTGGATCTAGATAGATTGATGATAGCTGTTTAATATTCTTTCCTCCATAACCAGCGATTTGAGAGTTGCCAAATCTCATGATGGCAGCTCTTTTTCTTCAAGCATCAGCTTGATGTACATTAGCCACACAAGATTCTTAGCTTGCTTTCTCTTTCTTTCAAATAAATAGTTTTAGAGAAAGCTTGAAAATGGGAATCTGAACATCTAATGCTGGAGGCAAATAAGCACATGACAATTCACATTCAGGCTAATCTCATGACTTGAAGGGGTGATACGTTAATTCATATCTTTAGAACAGTGTTAAATGGAAGGATTTGGTTTCTGACCCTTAACTCCCTGAAGTACACAAGAGCCAAATTCTCTTAGTGTGAATACTTCTGAAGATCATTAGAAGATGCAACTCAACTGCAATTGCTGATGGCAACCAGGAAAGCTGCTGAGCTGTGAAGGAATGGTGTGTGGTAGCTTGTGAGAGTCAAATTTATTCTAGGACTCTTGGCCTTCAAGTCCCAACCTTGCATATGCAGTGGTATGGTTTTATTGACTCTAAGCTGTGAAGTTGTGAATAGTGTTTGTTTTAGATGGTCCATAAATAGACTTCAGTGTTAATGCATCTTTGAGCTAAATGCAGGAAGCTTCTAGCTTTTCTGTTGTGCTGTCTGCCTCCAGCTGTATTTCAGTCACTAAGAGTGAGTGACAAGGTTATTTTTGGTAGGCAGACCATGGATGCTTTCAGGTTGCATAGTTAAGGGAGACAAGTGAGGGTGGGGGGTTGTGATGCTGCTGTCTTCTGTGGGGATTGCAGCTGTGGAATAATTTTAATGTAAACTGTGGAGTAAAGTCACTCCCTGTGATAGTGTGGGTAGTAGCCTGACAAAGGCATTAGCTTGACTTAGGGCTACTCAGAGACAAAAAAAGTAGAAACTATTTGGCAGGATTTTTTGCCTGCTTGTTCTCAAATGAATGCCCTCTGAAAGGACAGTGTACTATTGTTGACTGGAGAAGATCCAGTCGTTGATTCTGCTGCCTGGGGATTTCTATTTTCCCAGTAATTCAAGAGTACACAACTGTGCTTCCATTGTTGCGCCAAAGACCTCTTTCACTCCATCTGCTGTCTCTTTGGTGAAGCTCTACAGTAGTTCTCATGGTCTTAGCTTGCTCATTGGGTGGTTTGGTAGCCTGTTTAGGACAGCGAAGGAATCTCTCAAATGGAAAATGAAGCATATCCCAGATTTAATGCTTTTAGGATTTAAGCAAGTAAGAACCTGTCCAGTAGTATGTGAATGCTCCTGCATGTTAACTGCTTTCCTGTAGTTAAAAGTCCTCATGAAGACAGTTGAAATGTATCGTAACTGTCAGTGTTTCTGATACCTTGCAAATATATGAATGCACCTATAGGTACCAGGAGAGCAGGGCTGTTGCTAGCCAGTAATAATGCTGTAGAGAAACTCTTTCATATGTTTCTTATTTGGTGTCTCCATAAACCCGCTGCCTTTAGAACATCTTGAGGCTGTGAAGCTCAGAAGGCTGCACATATTATAAAAAGGAGAGAAAACTGTGGATGCTCTGGAAAACAGGGTCAATGTGCTTCAAGCATGTAAGTCAGGTGTTTGCATGGAGGATAGCCAAAGAATGGAGCAAAATGGTCTGTTTGTGAGGGGAGTCCTATGGATAATACTAACATTTCACCATGACCACTTGAGATTGCTCTGTTCCATCCCTTCAGCTGTTTATGTTATAAACCAAATACATGTACACCTTTTCTATTTCTAAGACACTGTTATGTTGGTGGTGCAGGTAAATACATCACAAAACATATGTGAGAGTAGAAGCTGGCAATGAGTCATATATTTCTTTGATAAAAGCTTGTGTGTTATCCTCATTCCCTCATGTGTCCTTTCCCCCTGTTATGCAGGGTTTGTTTCTGTGGACAAAATTGTACCAAAGAGCAGAAAACTGCTTCCTTTCCTGAAGCTTCTAAACTTGTCTTTCCCTGCACCAGCAGTTCTGGTCCCTCTCAGTGACTTTTGCTTCCACATATTTTCTTTCCTCTTCCTGTTGACACAGACAATTCACAAACAGTTGCACTTGTACATACGCTGGTGTGTACACTTGTTATTCCCACTCTTTCAAGTCTGGGTTCCTACTGCTTTCTTTACTTTAGCACTCATTCTGGCTGTCTTGAGGCCTGGCTTCAACTGCTGCCCGCCAGCCTTTCAGGCAGCATCCCTGAACTGATTGGGAGATCAAGATGTGTGTTGCAGCTCTGTGTCACAGCCTCTGTGGTTTCAGAGAGGCTGCTGGGTTTGTTAATGTTTTGCTGTTGTTTTTCATCACACTGCTAATGAAACAGTCTGGCTGTGCTTGTAACTTTCAGCTGACCTTGAATTTCCAAGTACTTAGGAATTTACATTCTACATAAAGAAAATGCAAATTCTTCTTATTATTATTATGGTATTATTCTTATGGCTACTGCCTGCAAGTTTTGTAACCTCAGTGATATCTCAGAAGATAGAACAAACTCTACGTAACAATACATAAGTATCTATATAAACAACATCAAATCATACTTTCTCCAATGCAATTGCTTCTTTTCATGTATTCCTATAACTGAACAAGCATTAGAAAAATAATTATTATTGACATACTAGAGAAGAGACACATTTAATTCTGTGTTATAGACTACAAGGTCATTTCACCAGATAGCATCAGCATGTACTAATGTTATTTACAATGTAATAGGCGGTGTTGATTTGAGGATGTTCCTCTGTTTCAAAAATTAATTGCTAAAAGACAGTGTCTTGCAAAATACTGCTTGTGCCTGTTGGGTTATGTTACTGTGCATCAGTCTGGAGGCAACTCCTTGCATTTTAAAGTATTTCCAGGTTTTGGTGCAGCATCTGTGATGCTAACCTTTTGTCACTTTGTGCATGTTGTGATATGCTCCTGGAAAGTCTCTCCTCCTCCCCTCAACCCTGTGCAGCCTTAGGAGTGAGGCTAGCCAGGAGGAAAACAGCTCAGTTGCTTTTTTGGCTGTGCTTTTGCTTTGGAGGAAAAAAGGGGGAGAGTGGAGAACAGTTTTCTCAGGAGTTGGAGCAGGGTTCTTTGTGGCAGCATGGCTAGACAGAGAAGCATAAGCCTGTTGTGTCTTGTGCAGTGGAGAGTTGGGGCAACAAATAGAAGAGCAGAAGCTGCTGGTTAGCATGTCAAAAAGACGGTCTGGGTCGATAGCTCTGTGAACATGTAGTTTATGAAAACGGGCTGAAATTCAGCTCGAACTTCTTGAGAAATTGTTCTCCCAGTTTATACTTGGCGTAGAGTTCATGTAAACTGTATCCAGACTAATGTACCAGTTAGACGTGTGCAAACACCTGCCTTTCCTCTGAAACACTGTATGCTTTACATGAGGACAAAGGAACAAAGTCAGTTCTGTGCTTCTGCTGAGGAGATGACAGAACTATTACTGCTCAAACTGAGCAGCGCAGGCAACTGCAGCATAAAATTCTTGCAAACTCTGAGAATGTGTCTTATCAGAGAGCTTTGGTGCAGTCCCCCACTGCTTACTCATGAGGTATCTCATCACCTGTTTGTGTTTGGCCAGAGGACTTGGCTTCTCCCAAGCTTACATAAGCTGTTGTCGAGTTACTACTGATTATTCCTTCACAATGCTAGCTTTAAAATGTGAAATGGAGAATATTTAGAACCTCACACATTTAATAGTAATTCTGTCATTGCTGTATATGCTGGAACATAGCATTTTTAATATCCTAAGGCTACATCTAAGTTTTTTATCAGACCTTAAGAAATGAACATATTGATGTCTTAATTGCTAGCACAAACTATATGGGTAATACTGTATCTTTCACAAGAAGCAGGTTGTGCTGACAGGGGAACTGATGTGAAAGAGCTTGAAACTTTTTCCCTTCAGGGTAGAGCAATTATTATATCCTTATGTCACTAAACCTAGTTTCTTATATTCTTGCCTGTCATGAACTGTATGAATTAGGGTCTTCTCATTCATTTTAAAAGCTTTTAGCTTATGCATCTGTTCCCTGGCCACTAGAAGCATCATTTCATTGTGGTCGTTTGTCACTAATGAGCATTATCATCAGCCATGGAGATGGCATGCATAGTATGTGCAGGTTTACATAGCTTCTTCCATGGACCATTCTCCTTGTAAGCAGGGGATGGAAATGGCAGCCAGGTCTCCAGCTGCTGTCCTGTTCCCACGTTCCAAGAAAGCTGTTTCAGTACTGGCTGATTTACTGATAAACATTTCTTACAAGCACTTCCTGGCTTACCTTTTCCTGGATCACTTTTAGATGTTCCCATTCATTGCCAAAGATTTGTCAGCCAGAGCTTGACTGAATGAATAGCTGATTCAGCATAACAGGCTGGAAGCCACCAGCAGGGAATAAAAAATGGTGGGGAAATAAGGAAGCAGGTCAGCTAGAAATGGAATAGGCACTCTGTAGGTAACAGCTGGTGAAGCCAGTGAATCTGCTTTCATATGTTTTTGCTCTAATGTGTTATGTACACTGCTGAACCTCTGCACTCTCATCTTGAGTAACTGCTTCAGATGGCGTTATAGGTGTAAAGCAAGTATTTTCCTTTCTCATGTCTGTTGCTGCTGAATTTCATCTGCCACACTGAGGAATTTGTAGTTAAATAGATAGGATTTTTTTTTCACCCTAATTTCCCATCTGTTTGAGCAGAAGCAGTGGCAACAGCTTCAGCTTTGTGAACCACCTCCACACTTTCCCCAACTATATAATTTCTATGAGCTCAAAATACATCTTCATTTGTTAGTGTTTGAAGAGCTTGGGCAGGGCTAAGTCTGTGTGGGGCTTCTAACTGTGCTTTTCTGGTGTTTACGCCCACTGAAGCCAAGGCAAAATCACTTGGAATCAAGCAATGGCTTCAGGTGACTTCTTGTGTTTCCTGTGAAAACTTTGAGATGTCAAATACAATCTTCTGGTTAACATGGAGGGGGAAGCAGTGTCTCCTAGAGAAGATTGTACATCTATGCTCCCTTGGAATTTAGGGACACTGACCTGAATTGTGCTAATGAATGAAGTGTGCAAGAGTATTTGGCAATATCCAGCTATCTCAGGACTTGTCATTTTCATGTAGATTTTCCCTCTTGAAGTGACCATTGGATGTGTTCACTCTGATTCTTGTACTCAGTTTATTAAATTCCTAGTTTTGAAGACCTCTCTAATTTGAGGTGAGGGACACTGTCCTTACAGCATGAACTGTGTATTCCCTGGTTCCTTTCTGCAATCTGTTCAAAGCTGTTTCCTCTTGAAGGACTTCCTTGAACTTTTGTCCTAGTTAAATCTCCTGCTTGCCTGATGAGTTGATGCTCTTGGAAAGGTACCTTGTACAATCTCTGACCTTCAAGACAGAACAAACAATTGGTAATGCAGAACTCGAGGCTTTCAAAAGCCCTGCTTGGAAATGCTTTTTTCATGTGCTTCCTGATTGAAATATTTCTTTCAACTTTACAGAGGCAATAAAGAAAATTATGCAAATTTAAACAGGCTTTAAAAATGTTCAGTTTAATTGTCCTTGAAATATTGAATACTGGATCTGCTTAATGGGGTATCTGCTGACCAAGAATTTGAATGCTATAGAATCCAGTCCATTTCCTTAACTGTGGGTGCTTGACATTTGGATGCTCGAGGGTATCCTACCTGTTCTCCATCTGCTGCTCTGGAATTGGGCCTACTATGTCTGCTAGCCTCATGGGGAGTGTCTTGGGTACTCTAATGTTCCATTGTTAAGCAAGATAACTGATGTTTAAGCATTTGAGTTGAGCACTTACTATCATTATTTGATAATTTTGTGGGTTTGTTTGTTTTTTAAGTTCATATGTTTTTACTCTCCTCCGTGATCTGACGAGCAAAACAGCACTACTGATAGAACCTTGTCTGCAGCAAAAAAATGGTTCCTGTGAACTGCTGTCATCTGTTGGGACCATAAGCCCATTTCTGTGCAAATGAGCTTATTGCTGTGAAGTTGTGCCAGTTCTGACCAAACCACATAGGGCTTATTATTAAATGTTATAAAAAGTTTCAGTGAATTCATGCATCCCTCTTCATCATGCTTCAGCTTCCCAGGTTCTTAATGTTAAAAACCAGCCCCAGGTTGGATCCAGTAGCTCTAAACTAGTTTGGCAGTTCTCTTGGAGCAGATGCAGAGCAGTGAGGCTTAGGGAGCAGAAAGAGTACTGTGGCAAACTTGCATAACCAAGAATGTTCTTGCTTTTGACTTCCAGCACAGTTTAAAACACATTTTCCCCCTTCCTTTGTTAAAGTTCTGCATTTGGGAATGTTACACATTTTTCTGACTGAAACAGAAAATAGAAATATGCTTGTGCCTGCACCCAAATCTGGGGCCAAGCAGACTGTGACTCTTGGCTGATTGAAATATAAATCCTGGTGTCTGGAAAATCCAGATCTAAATACGGCCCTAAAGACCTATCAGCGCAGGATTCATAGCAACACAGTGCTGTGGGGGAGGGAGAAAAAAGATCATTGTTTTTTCCATAGTTGCTGAAAACTGATGGAAAACACTGTAGAAAGAATTCTAAAAAGCCTCAGACAGTGCTCATACTAAGGTATTTCCTGAATCTATAGTGAAACAAAATAGTTTAAAGCTTAGTCTGACAGTGTGAGGGCAGGACAGTGAAGACAGCAAAGTAATTCCATATGCTTAGTATTTGTAATGATAAAGCAGGGGTACAAAAAAAGATGTGGTGACCACTCACTGGGTATCTTACATATATTTGACTTGGATTTTAAGAAGGGCATCATTGTCTCTCACTGGTTTTGTTACATATCAAGAGGAGACATTAGTGTGTTTCTATTTGCATAGCCTGTTGTGACAAGACAGCACCCTCTACTCACATGCTTACCTCCTGTTAGTGCTAGTGTTATATACTCTAAATGCATCCCATGCATTTCAGTTATGTGGTTATGTAGTGCTTTGCTTGGGCAGTATATTTAGCAAATTGTGTAGTCAAATGATTATGTTAGACTGAATGGTTGACGTCTAGTACACAAATAATTATGACACTAAACTTACTATGTATGAGCTGGAGCCATAGCTGATTTCAGTGACAGATGGAAAACTCCACTGAACCTTTTATTGGCCATATGCCATTTCTGAGTGTTGGCCAACAACAAGATTTGTTGCTAATATATAATGATTTAAACAGTAAAAAGAGCAGCTGCACTTTGATTTTTGGTGCCTTTACTACAGGTTTTCCTGGAGCTTTTGAATATCATGCCGCTTTCTAATGCAAAGCTGTCACTTCTAGTCTGTGAGAAGAGACTGTATCTTCCCAGCACTATCTGTGGTAGAATTTTATATTTTGATACTTGCAACTAAAGCTCTCCTCTGCCTTTTATTGCATTATTAAGTTGACAGCATAAAAATCTCCCTACAACACGGCACTGGCAATGGATTGTAAGAAGCTGACTGTTGTGTAGTACAGCAACAGAGCTTTTTTTAAGCTGTCAGTAAGTTTTATGTTTTATGACCAGCCTGAGGACTGGGAGACCAGAGTTCCTCCAGCTGTTCAGAGAAGGCAGCTCTCAAAGCATAGTTTGTTGAGGGGAACCTCATATGTTGTTCGTCATATTACCAAGACAGTGTTTGCAAATGTATGTGAATATAAACTGCAATCATTATCTATGCAGAACACATCATAATGTTTCCACTATTGCTGGTGGAGCAGAAAACTTGCTGCCATGCAATGCTTTGACCTTCATTCCTCCTAAAGAGGTTTTCATTGTGCTGTCCTTTGTCAATATGCTTACTCTGATATTCATCCAAAGAAAAACAAGATTGAAATCTGGAAAGCAGAACCATTCTGGCCCTGGGCCCAGCAGCAAAGAGAATGGTAGGGGAGGTACATGACAAGGAAGCACATTTCAGTAGAACCTCACATATATATATATATATATATAATGTTATTATTTTTTTAATATTTCATTTTATTAAATTTGTATTATGCAAGCATGAAACTGGCTAAACTTTTGTCTGTCCTGGTTAGCATCTGTCTGCATTGCAATGAGAAGCACTCGAGAGGTTTCTAGGCTAGTCTAAGCCTGTTGGTCAGATAATAATCATCATGTTGCTTCTGAGCCAAGGGAGGCATGAAGTGGTCATTGCATAGTACTTTCCATTGCAGAAGGCAAGCAGGTAGGGAAGAGAGCAGCTGACACCTGTAGGCTTCTTGCACCTTCTTGGAAATGGGTAAGAAATTAGATCGTTGTTGCTCTCCCCTTTCTCTGACAGCTTGTATAAGGAGAGTTGCAGGGACCCAGCTGGGTGCCTATAACCACAGTTTAGTTTCTGACCAGCTCTTGGGATATGCTGTGGGTTGGACTGGTATGCACAGCCCAGCCTTGGTGCATGTGAGGGCAGTATTTCACATTAGCTGACTGTGGCTGAGCTCTGCTCTGCATGGCTGGACTGCTTCGGGGTCTCAAGCCTGGTTGCTAATGTGCTGTTATGATGCTGTCTGTAGGGCTAATATGCTCTTGCGTTATAGCAAAGACCACCTTTCTCATCTGCCTAGGTGCCCTGCCAACTGTTGTTAGAGCATTTTTTCCCAGTAATGTAAACCAAGTGATTTATCCATGCAAAGCCTAAAACAGTGATTTATTTCTTCACCCAATAGTAAAAAGTAACCAAAGGAATAAATGACTGCATTTACTACATCTTTTACCTTTCTTTGTGGTGTTTGCATGCCAGCTGACTCCAGCTCTTGCAGGTCACATTTGTTGCTGACTGCTGCATGCTCTGAAAGTGTCAAGTGTGTTGGCTCTGCTCATCCCTTCCTTTAACAGATCAATGTTATGTTATGTTTGTTTGTTTATTTACCTTGTGTCTCTTCCTTCAGCTTTGGAAAAGCAGCCATGTAACTGCTGGCTTCAGGCAGGTTGTTTCTTCACAGCTAATAGCCTGTCTCTTGTAGTTTGAATGTTTGTTGGGATGCTTCTTATCTAGGTCATAGTTTTTCTTTCCTGTCAGTTTCCTTCTACACTCCTCTTTGATCTTACCTACAGCAAGCTATCGGTCTCAAACAGTCAAGCAGAGCTATGCAAAATATTTGTAAAGTGATACAGATATTTCCCACTTTGTCAGGTCTTGTAGAGTGCTGGACCCATGTGAAACGCACATCAATCACAGTGATAGAAACCTAACTTTTATTTGTATTGGAATTGAGATGTAAAAGATAGATGTAATTCTGAGAGAGGTTTATGGCTGGCTGTGTTATCAATCTGAAAAGGCAGCTACTGGGGAATAATTTTCCCAGTGATGTGGATGCCCTTCGTGTATCATCTGTGAGCTGCACATGCTTTCAGAGTGCCCTGTGCCTGTTTTTATCTTGCATAGCTAGTGCATGACATCTTGTGCATCTCTGCAACACAGGCCACCCACCCTCTTCCATTTTTTCACTGTGTTTTTAGATGTTTTTGATGCCACCTGGTGTCTTGTGATAAATCAAGCTGAGTCAAGTTCAGATGTGGAACACCTGCCCTGTTCTTTGATGGTTTGGGGTTTTTTGGGGGGGCTTTCTTTTTTTGATGACTTGTTTCTCAGGATTGAGAAAATCTCTTATCAAGGTGTTTGTGGTTAGGTGCAAACTGTTAATCCTAGAGCACTTGTGCTTTCCTTATGTTTTACAATTTCCTAGTGCCTACTAATGTCACTGACTGCATCATCTGCCCTCTTTGTAGTATTTGCTGGCATCAGTGTTTGCTGGCCTAAAAACTAGTTAAGTGAGGTAGTACTCCCTGCTATAAGGAAATACACACCAGCTTACAATGTGAGAGTTTAAAGGTTACAGTTGTTTTACAGATAATTAATGCCCACATAGATTATCCAAAAGTAAGGGGAAAAAATGTTACTTTAAAAGCTGTTGGGAAGATGAGTGAAGGTTGTTCCTCCTTCTCCCCAAGTCATTGTCATGTACTTCCCATTGATGTTTATAGGCAGTTGTGTGTGTAGTCAAACAGGAAAGAATCAGATAGCAGAAAATGAATATGAAGCAATAAAGCTCTACAGTCTCAATTTTTCTCAATAAATTTGTTCTTGCTTCATATAAAACATCGAAATGATGTTTCTGTCTGACAGCTGTACTGTGGGAAGTGTTTAGCCCTGGTTAGCAACATCTCCTTGTGATATTGCATAGCAAGACCAGTGATTTACAAGTTCAAGATAAGGGTCCTTGGCACCATCATTGCAGCGAATGAAGCAATTAAAAATGTGATGATTCTTCAGATGACATGTACAGAAACGGAAGCACTTTGCTAGAAAGCAGGACTTGCTGGTGTCAGCTGGTGATTAGTATTTGTTGTGTTAAAGGTCCAAGGTTATTGCAATTTTGTCTTTGAACAGAGCAAGCTCAAAGTATGATGGGCACATCTCATGTTTGGCTGAGTTCTGTGGCTGAAATTTCTGTTCAGCTGGTACTTGTGCACAATGAGTGTGTCAAGATCTTCAGCCAGATCTTGTTGAGCGGTCATGCTAACCATATCTTTAACATACAGTATTGAGAGCAGAGACTTATGGCAGGTAAAGCAACAGTGTATGGTGAATGTGTCTGTTATCGTAATTAGTGTACTTTGACTTCCGTAAGATGGGAAGAGTTTTTGTATTGAAGATTTGTGATGACTTGCAGCAGGTGAAAAATAATTCATACTTTTCTACATCCACTGTGATTTCTAGGGTTTGTGCTATTAGCAGTCTTCACTTAGCAGATAAATGATGCGAAGTGGCTCTCTGAAGTGGCGCTTTGCAGTAGCCATTTGGTACTTGCTCTGAGTACATGTATTCTATTGTTTATTCCTGAGCAGATCTGGTTTCTCCTTCAGTGGGACCTTTGGCAGATCACCCCACAGTTTTGTTATACAGCTGCTACACATATATGTGCTGTGTGAGTATGTATGTGTGTGCAGGTGGATACTTCAGAGCTATCTGGAGACAGTGACCATGTGAAGTACAAACAGCAGTGTGATAAACAGATGCACCATTGCTGGATGGGACCCATAAGCATAGTTGGTTGGGTCTGCTAATGCCTGGCTGGGAGAGTTTAGCAAACCCCTCCTATATCCGTGGTGTTTAAAATGAGGAGATCCAATGTTCTGTGTAGGGATAAAAATTGTAATATCTAAAGAATCATAGAATCGTGTTACTTGAGAAGTAATTTTCTTGATTTTGCTGTACATAGCAAACAAAATAGGAGCAAATGATCAAGTGTTTTCTAATAACTTTTAACAAGAAATGGCATCTGTTGAAGTCAAGGTGGATTTATTAGTGGAATAACCCCATCTGCCTGGAGCTTGCTGCTGTCGCATGCTGCTTCATTCTGTGTTCCCTACTGGAGTACATACAAGTGCAGCGTGGGAATGAGATTCAATTACTGTTAACAGTTTTAAGGAAAAACTGAAGCTTTTACTTCCATCCCGGTGTTGGTACTAGATACACATAAGTGACTGTGTCTATGTATATGCATCTACTTTCATAGAGCTAGAATATACACAGTGCATAAAAGAGATGATCAGGTGATCGGATTCATGCATTTGACTACCTTACTTTGATTTTCTTCTCCAGCACTGAATGTGACATGGAATATAACTAAAACATTTCTGAGAGAAAATTTTACTAACCAAATCCTGGCAACTTTTAGTTCCTAATCTCAAAGCTGCCAGTAGAGATCCAGATGCTTGGAAGCCATATCCAGCTGCAGACAAATCTCAGGTGCAAACAGAGTGGTTATTAAGCAGCAGCTGTGCTTATGAACATTTGTAAAATTGTAAAAAGAATTTGTAACCTCATTGGATTAATAGAGACAGCAAAGCATTTTAGTTTGGATAGTAATATGATTTGTAAGCTGACCACTGTGGGAATACTGCTCTCCTCTGTTGCCTGGAATCTTACAATACATGTGTGTATCAGACTCTGACATTATGAATACATCCACCTTTAACTGAAGTGACAGGTCCTATGCATTTGCAGCAGAAAGAGCCAAGCTCTGATGTTGCATCAAGTTCTGAAGGTACATAATCTACTCTGCTAATAAATTGTTTAGGTTTCTAGGTTGTTGTGGATCTATCAATTTATCTATGTTTGTAAGTGATACTATTGTAATATTCTGATATAGCAACATTCACAGCCAGATATTCTTAAATATTTTACCCTTTCTAGCTTGTTTGAATAGACAGTAAGGTTATGTATGGAAAACAGATAAGGTTTTTCTGACGTTTCTGTTTGCTTCAGGTATATCTCTACCATTGCATACTCAAATAGGCAGTGAGGACATTTGGGGAATTTAAGAGCCCTCAGAAAGCAAATATTCCATCACAACTGTTGTTCTCTTCCTGCTAGTGACAGTACTTCCGGATATGAAAATGAATGGTAGAAATGAAAGCAAAACAGCATTTATTTGACCAACAGTGGTGAACATCAATGTGAAATAAATTAGAACTTGCACCTGCTTAAGACTTTTATGTTTTTGATTTGTACGGTTTTTTGATCCCTTTCTTCTGTTGACTTTGAAACACTGGTTATTTATTAGCATAATATGATTATGTACCTACCTGCAAGGCTTAAGATGAGAATTGAAACCTTGTGATAATTTAGCTAAAACCTACTAGAGCCTTCAGCCAGCTGTCGAAATTTTAAGAGAAGCCATATTAAGCAAAGCCAAGCTGTAGCTGTTTAACTAATATCTGAACACAGCCAGCACAGCTACCTGGGTAGGTGGCACTTTGGCTGGCTTAATTTGCTGGCTGCAGGTACGAATTATTAGCAAAATGCAATTTGGTGACAGCTTACACACTGTGGGCCATGGACTCTTCTCAGTCCACACGTGCAGCCAAATTAGATGCATTTATAATTCATTCTTTTCTCCTCACCGCACTCCCTCTCCACTCTCACTCTCTATTCTGTACAATATGTATTTGTAACTAAGATGGATCAGGGCTTCGTTAATTACATGTGCAAGAAAGCATCACTTGCTATCACCTTACAGATTTCTTACAGATACAAGTGGCTAAGAACTGATTAAAACCCCATGGCAGACATAGAAGCATCACTACTGTTACATAAAATGTGCCTGTGGTTTGTTTAAATAGTGGGCCTTACCTTTGGAAATAGACCAAACCCTGCTTTTGATGTAGATGATTAAGTGTTGCTAATTCCCAGTTGGCCAGCACAGTGGATGTGTGCCAGAACTTGCCTAACACCCTTTCTGGGTCCTAAAGGTAATTAATTTTTAAGACAGAAGAAGTTAGTAATATTGGTAAGTAATTCTTTTGCTCTATTTGCATTTTGTTTTCCCATGTAATCTGTATTAGTTAGATGGTTGTTGATATCTTCAAATCTGTCAAAAACTGTATTCTCAGAATCTTGCTTTGAAAGTGTCTGCAGCCTTGGTGAGCTGCATATCACAGAATTATTGTTTGGTTTCTGTTGCCTACAGAATGTGTGCCTTCTGTAAACATTTACAGTAGGCATGTGGACAGGTTTCCTTCTTTTGTCAAGTTGAACAAAGGGCCAAAGCAGTACCAGTGCACTTATTTACTTACATAGTAGTTGTGTGTGTTTGAGGAAGCAGTCTCATTCTGTTATAAGGTTTTACCTGGATTTAAAAAAGGCTGAACTGCTCTGTGGTCAGGGGGACTTGAGTATCCAAGCAGGTGAATGTAGCTCTAAAGCTTTTGCTATGTGTGGTGGTTGTGGTTTTTTTGGTTGTTGTTATTATTATTATAGTTAATATCAGTTATTTTTCAAAGTGGAAAACTTGTGTGCTTGGTATGGATCTTAGTAACTAGCAATGTAAATGCTGGTATGTTTTCTCTTGCATGTTTCAATTGTCCCTCTGAAATACTACATACTGAGTGCTACGAACACATGGTAATGTACTTAGAAGCACTCTAGTTTGTTTCAAAACACCACTGAATCTGCAAAGTTTCATACAGTTTTTCTTTTTCTCAGTCTCTAATGCTGTATCAAATATTTAAACATTTGGAAAATAATTCAGAACTGGACAGAAAGTTTTGTAGCAATAGAACCTAAACATCCCTTTCTTTGTCGTGCAATATTTCTTCCTGAGCTCTTGACATGCCACTATTTTAATCTGATGTGAAGAAAGCAGCACTAAAGCCTGTGAAATGATTCATTTGCACCCTTTGAAGCCAATCCTTGAGAGAATTAAGTGGAGAAAAAGGCAGGAGGCAAGAGATTAGCTATCAGTGACTAAGCAGTCTAGGGATCTAGTTCTTACTGCTGGTGTCCATTTCTGAAACCAGCTCAAATGGCTTTAACCCCTCCAGACAGTGTGGAATTAGAGGTAGTTTCAAACAAATGTGGATTCAGGTGTTCACTGTGAGATTACAATCCTAAAGCTCAGAGGTGATGTACATCATGCTTTCCCTTCATTTCACCATTAAAGTGTAGTGGTATATTGCATGTCTAAATGACTAACAGAGCCTTGCCTTTTTTTTTCTGCCTAAAAAGTACTTTACTATTCAAACCTAAATTTGGGTTCCTCTTGGTTCTGGTTGAGATTACACTACAAACTGCTTTGTTTAGAGATTTTAAAAATAGGCTTTAATCCTGCAATGTGATGCAGAGGAGTAGGTGGTTGAGCTCGTTCAAAGCTTTGTGAGGAACTCTGAAGCTGTGTGTTGCACATCCAGGTCTGTGTTTTCATAAAATGATGGAATGGTTTGCGTTAGAAGGGACCTTAAAGCTCATCCAGTTCCAATCTTCTGCCACTGACAGGGGCACCTTCTTCTAGACCAGGTTTTTTCAAGCCTTGTCCAACCTGGCCTTGAATGCTTCCTCTTGAATATTTCATGGTCATGTGAAGGTGCATTTTCCATTAGGATTTCTTGCATCTGCTTTTCTTTCTAAATATAGTTTCTAAATTATCCCACATAAAAGAGAGGTATTTTCCTATAGATGAGGGATATACACATACTTAAGAAAATGGCTTTTATTTGATGGTGACTTTTGGATATAAATATTACATTCTTAAAAGGATGTTTAACAACAAAAAAAATTATGTAATCCATTATATTTAGTTTATGTAAGAACAGTTGTACTCAGTTGTGCTTTTACTGGGTTTTTTCTTCTTGTCTGTGGCTGGAAGTTCAAGAATCCCATATTTTCCACTTTATTCCACTCAAGGTCAGTGAAAGCGGGCTCTTTGAATGGTGGGTTGATGCCAAATGCTTGAGTTATTGTTCAAGGTGTGTAGTACCGATAGTGGTCATGCTTTGCTGTAGTCAGGGTTGAAGCTGAGCCACATCTTGCTTAGCTTGGCGCCTCTACTGTGGTTTTGGCTGTGTGATTTTTGGCTTGTTTTGCTCTGTTTTGTTTTCTTCCCATTATTCCAGAGAGGGTACGTATTCGTTGAGACTTTTATTCAGCTTTTGGCAACCTTGACTCAAGTTTTGAGATGGAAGGGTCTATTTTAACTTATGTTCTGACAGTTTAGAATCAACTGCAGTGACTGTTTTCTGGTGAGTCCCCTTGGAAACTTAAAGACACTCAATGCCCTGTTAGGAAGACAGCACAGGCTTTCACTGCATTTGCACTTTTATTAATGCTTTCTTGGAGGATGTTTATGGCATGGGAAAGAGTTTTTGTCTTTAGAAACCAGCTTTCCTTTCCTAGGCAGTTTGGCTACCTATCCTCTCATGGTAGGTAGCCAAAAGACCAGTACTGCTTTTCTCATATGACAATCTCTTCTACTCACCTTCAAGCCTTTTTTCTGGCAGAGGGTTTTGCTTGGCTTTAGCAAGGTAGTTTTAATTAAGTTGTTTGTAATTTCACCAACAGTAAGAAAATCTAATGTTTTCCTCATTGGTTTGCTGAAAACAATTTCTTACTGAGATAATTTCTTTCTGGATTTATTTGACTAGTGTACAGTCAATTGCTGAGGTGCTATGTAATTAGCAATAACAAAACTAAGTATACTAAGCTTATGCCAGACTGTCAAGTACTTTGTGAAAATTAATTTAGATAGACAAGGGGAAGACATTCCTGAAAGGAGCAGAAAATGAAGACTGGAAATGGTCCATGTATCCCCAGCAGCAATCTTTTTCCATGTCTAAGACAGCAACACTGGAAAATGTCCTTTTACTGGTGGCAGACTTGCAGGTTACTGCCTTGGACTGAATCTCCTCCTCTCATCCAAACTGCTTTTTTGATCCCAAATTTCCTTGATTTTGTTTAATACTTCTCTTTCTTGGGATGGATTGATTCACTTTCCCTCTGTGGCCTCGAGTGCTCACTACTAAGTCATCAAACCATTGCAGCTCATTCCACTGCAGCTCACTGACTGCTGTGGCCTGTGTGTGCCTGAGCAAATTGCTGCAGCAATTTGCTACTCACCCTGTGCTAGAGGTTGCCTTCCTGCAGCAGAGCTGGAATTCAGGGACTCAGTTTCACAGTCTAGCACCTTAGAACAATTCACTTTTAGGTCAAACTAATTCACATCCGTGTTTCATACACAGGTTTATGTGTGTTCTGTGGACTACAGTATAAAGACAAAGGGTTGAAACAGGCAGATCCACCTTAGAGCAGCTCCATCACTTACCCGATCAGCTACTGCCTATAAGCTCTGTGGTTGTAGAGAAACAGGAGCGCTGCCATAGTAAGGCACCTGGGAGGCACTGGTAGTATAGCTGTGCTGCTTTGAGCACTTGCAAGGTCATTTAGCACTTTGGATAACCAAAGAAAGCACAACTTTGCATTGCAGTCAATTTATACTCCTTTCTGTGTGATATTCAAAGGATGCTTCCAGAAACTAATACTTAAGTGTGACTGACAAAATTCTGCCTCCCCAGGAACAGTTAACAGGAATATCAGCCTTCATCCAGTGTGCAATGTGTGGTCCCTCAGCTTCTCTTAGCTGGAGGATTTGAGATTCACAAGAATTCCCCCATTTCTGGACCTTGTGAAACAGGATTCCTGCTGGTTTCAATTCCTTAATCGTTCATAAAAAGTGGACCTGGCAGGGAGATTTGGAGTGTGGTGGGAAATACACACATGTGCCTGTGATTTAAACAGAGTCCGTATGCTGGACATCATCCAGCCTGTAGGCGAGGGTCTTGAGACTTTTGTAATTCTGCCCTACAGTTCTGCACTTCCCCTCCAACAGCAATCTGCTAACATGGTGCAATAGGCTTCATCCTAAGCTAGTACAACTCAAAACATAGCAGCTGAATGAAGGTAGGGTTATGCAGCATTACTTTTTAAGCTTGGCACCTTTGACAGTGCTTTCAAGAGGGAGTTTCGTAGTTCAAGTCAGTTTTTCAAGGCAAAGGCTACTTACCCATGGGCTGTGTGTGGTCTACCAGGATAATTAATCTGGCCAGCTTCCCAGGATAATTTGGAAGTGGTCTGTAGGCAAAAGAAGTGGTTCTTTAGATGGGATAGCCTGCTCCTAGCTATCTCTTTTCTTCTCTCCTTCCCCCTTATCATGTTATTGTTTGTGGCAGTATATTTGTTTGTGATGAGGAAGGGAAGGCTGAAGCATGTGGCCCTGCATTTAATTAGTGTCTTGTAATGGCTGGGCAAAACTGGGCTGGGTTAGATGACTTCTGATGTTCCTCTGACTATTTACAAGCAATAGGGCTTAACCAGGATGGGCATCAAATTTTACTGCTCTTCTGAAATTTCAGGAAAACAGTGAAAATATAACTGGGGTAAATGTCTTTTTGTCTGCCAATGAGGAGCAGGAAATTTATTCAGATGAGTGCTATTTACCTGTATGGGATGTTTTCTCTAACAGCAACACATCTGCTCCTTAGACATGCAGGAACACTTTCCAGGTGTGGGCAGGATCTGACCCAGCAGGGCCTTCCCATGGTATCTTTGCTGGTATTTCACTAGATGTGGCAGTTTTCAAACCAAAGAACAGTTTTAGTTTATCCCCTTTGTTGTCTATATAGTCTAGAAAATAAGGACTGTTAACTTCCTGCTTGGAAAAGGTGTTTAGCTACTTGGCCCTCAGAAGCCAGAAAAATGGGTTGGGGTAGGAACAGTATAGATACGTATTCCTGTTGCAGTAGTGGGAGTCCAAGAAAAGTCTTTTCCCTCTTTTTCTCTCTAGTTCTTGATATACTCAAATACTCAGTGGAGCTTCTTCCTGCGTGCAGATGGGAGCACAGGTTCTTTAATACTGATGAGACTTCATGCTTCCCCATGTATGGGTGTTCTGCCTTCTGCAAATTCTGGAAAATTATAAAACCTTGAGATGCACAAAACAAACTCCAGCAAAGGAATTGTGCCTACTGTATCAAGAGGGGGAATTATGCATTCAAGGAAGAGATCACAATTAATCAGAGATCTGGTCTTAAACTACTTGTTCTGAACTGTCATGAAGTTCTGTGAAGTCCCTCTGTGTTTCTAAATCACCTGAAGAGGAACCTACAGCCAGTTTGTGTGCCTTGAAGACTGGGTCACAAATCTGAAATGTTGGCTGGCTCAACCCATCTGATCCCTCTCCCAGAAGAAATGATGCCTACACCCTGTTTTAGTCCAAGCCACTGGCTACTGGACTCTAAGGGACAGTTGGCATCTGCTCTGTTATCTGTTATGCTCTAGAGGCATATGGCTGTGATCTGAAAGGTGCCAGGTTCCTCTGGACAGGTTATGAGTGGTGCAGACCCATTTCATGGGTATCCATACGTGTTCTAAACAAACTCTCCCTCCCTCTGTGTGCCTATCCCATTTCCTCTGGAAGCCCTCACACCAGCTTGCCTACTGTTAGTTATGGGCTGTTCAACTCATACAGATCTAGTTAATTACTCATTCAGAATTAAAGTGGTTTCAATTTGATAGAGTTCTGTTTGCAAGTATGTTAATACTTTACTTTTGATTGAGAGTGTTTGCAGAGGGCTCTCTTTAATGATTCAATTTTGAAAGCTAATTCAGGTTAATATTCTTCAGCATGCGTTCTTCCCTTCCTGTCCTGTACACTCAGGATTTTAATTCTTGCAATATGGGAAAAGCCAGAAATCGGGAACCTTAGTCTGGGATAGCAAAAGCAAAAAAGACTTAAGAGACTAGTGAGAAAATGGTTTTGCTAACCCCATATTCACCTCCTGATATTGGATAAATTGGATGTCTGTGGACCCATCTGGCACTGCAGGGGAGTAATATCCTTTATGACAAAGACATTTTACTTAAGGTTTTCTTCCAGTTCTGGTCCAGAAGGGGGAAATTGATTTAGCTTGTGATGTTACAAACCAAAACCAAGGAGTGTTGAGACAGAGGGCAAGCTGCACTGTGACACCTTCTGTGCATCCAGACTAGAAACAGGATCCTTTCCTTATTGCAGCGATATCTTTTTCACATCTGTTGCTCACTTCTTACTCAGACACATGTGAAGTCACATGCACTGTGCTGACAGCACTGCAACTGTTCTCCTGGAATCAAAAGACTCCTCGTATAAGCTCCTCTGCTCTTGCTGTAAATGCTAACCTAGAGGGAACAAAGCTGTGGACTCACTTCATCCCAAGAGGAAGCCTTTAGAAGAAAAAGGATTTTGCTGGGAGTGTTTGGGAAAAATATCCTAGGGGTAATTTTTTTTTTCCTTCTGTGGATGTCAGTCTGACTTGTTTTTGTAGATGGCAGCAGTTTCTAAAAGCTGGCATTTCTGAATGAAAGGACCAGGACCTTTGTGGAGTTCGTTTTAGTCTCTTTCTCACATGAGGAAGTGGGACTCAGTAACCAGATTGTGCCTGCTGTATATCTGATCTGTAAAATGCTAACAGCTTGTCCATGAAGTGCCAGAGGCTGTAGCCCATTCATAAGTAGAAGATGAATGCTTAAAAGCACTAGTTTTGAGGTTGCACCCAGTGGTTATTCCTTTAAGAGATGCCCTCATGTTACAGCACTTGTGAATACTGCATAGCTCCCTGGCCATCAACTTCTCTTTTCCTCTGATTCAGTGGTTGGAAGCTCTCTGTGGAGCAGGAGCACTGCACAGCCAATGACCTTGTCTAGACTAAACTTTGAGATGGAGGGTCTTGTTTTAATTTCTTTTTACTTACTTGGGTTTATGTATCTCATGTGGTTTCTTCTCCCCAGTAGCCAACAGCCCCAGTGTTCATGGAAGTAGTGTATCAGTCCTTTCTGGGGAGTAGTGGGCCTGCCAAAGCTCATCCAAAACTCTGACAGAAGTGTGTTTTCCTGGGGTAAGTCCTTCATAGAACCAAAATACCTTGCCAAATTAGGTTGAGTAGGGATGTTGTTTTGGAAGAAAATAAAAAATTTGGGTGATGTCATTCCCATTTCACCTTCTGGGAACTGAAAGTAATTGTCTTTGGGTTTTTTCTCTTCTCTGTCTCTCTCCTTTTTAATTCTAAATTGGAAGCAGCTTTTCATTTTAGAAACTTTTTTTGGTGCATGCACAACACATAACTGAAGTGAAAATGAGACGTTTAGACTGAGGTGTAATCATTTTATGGGAAACTATTTCATAAATTTCCATTTGGATTTGTCAGAAAGCCAAAGGTTTGAAGAATCAGGATCTTTCGTGAAACCAAACCTCAGTTCTACACAGAGCTTACATGCTTGTCCCTGCAGTGGCTCCCACCTAGATTATTGCAGTATACTGCAGTGAGGAATACATGTGAAGATCAGCAAAGACATGTCTGGTCCTCTCCACAAGAACACCTGTAGTTCCACTTGTGTGGTTCTGAGGTTTGACAGTGATGATTAGCTGATCCTATGATCCTGTTGCTTGCTGGTGACTGTTGAAATTATTGACTGTCATGCTTGGAGGATTAATGAAGTATTTAGTGATTGTCTTGAGCAGTGATATGAAATGAAGTTAGAGAAATCCCTAATCTCAACCCTATAGGCTCATTCAAGTCCTTTGTTGGTGCAGTCTTACAAGTGCACCACAGAACTCATCTGAAAGAGGAACTGAAGTTGACCTTCTGTACTTTGATGTCTGTGGAACCTTGTCTCTTGAAGCTTGGACTTAGCTTGTGAGTACTGTTTCACACAGTATGCAAGTGGAACTCATTCCATGACTGTTACTGGAGCTACATTGATGGGTAACTATTAAGACTGATAGTTCTCTTTTTGTGTGAAGAAGAAATCTCGCTGTTTTTTCTTCAGATGTTGTAGCTTGTCCCTAAACTTCGGGGAACCAAAGATGCACAAAGCAGATATGACTATTCATGCCTATGGTCACAAATACTCCCCTGAAAATCATAATGGCAAGGATGAAGATTGGTGCATTTGTTAGGAAATGCAGATTGCTAATAGCAAAACATGATATGGAACCTCCTGTTTCCCAAGGCTGGTGGTTTGCATGCAATTGCACATTTCTAATCTCTGATGGATTAAAAAAAAGAAGACTCTCAAAAGGCCAAGATACCCATTATGGAGCTATTGGGCTGGAAAGCTGCCATTTATTAGATTAATAGGAGCCTAGTCAATATTTCAAAACATACATCAGAAAAAGAACAATGCTTAAGTGTTGCATGTGTTCAAGGTGCTTTCAGCCATTTATGGAATCATCCTCAGGGATACAAAAGATGTGGTTAAACAGAATTTGGAAAATACTTAATTCAGGATTTATTTAGTCATTGTAGAAACCAGGGTCTCAGACATTTGCAACTTTCTTCCTCCTTGCCCCCATTCTTTGTCCTTCTTGGTCTGAAGGCTTTTTGTCCACCTTGGTCTGGTTGCCTGTTTCCGTGTAGTTTGGAGTGGCTCCCCAGGCTTGCCTGAGCCAGTAGTACTCTGCTTTGCTCTTGCCTTAGACTCACTCATTTCTTCATTTTTCAGTTTATCTTTCACCTAGGACTAAGGTGCAGGAGCAGGTGATGGTGCAGGCAGCCACTCCATCACATGAGGTCAGAAGGGACTTGAAGTGCCACCACACCATGAGGTACATGGGTGGCAAAAGCAGTGAAGGGGCTTGGGGTGGTGCCTTCTCCTCTAGATGTTCCCTATATTTCCTGCTGCCTTTTGCCTTGGCTGTTTAATTTCCTGTCTTGGCTCTGCTGCCTCCTTCCAGGTACAGCCCATATCTGGGCTTCTGTTGTTTCAGCAAAGTGATCTGAGAACAAAAGTTGCATGTGAACTGTGTTTTGTCCATAGCTGTGTGTGTGCAGGAGTGTCCAGCAGGGAGCAGAGCTGTAGAGCTGGGCCGACCTTCCCTTACACCTTCCATTGTAGCACACCAGGGAATGAAAAATAACGTAGCTGTGCCAGATGACATCTGGTACAAAACATGCTTTGCTTTAACAATTGCCCTTATTTTGTCATTAATGGATAAGGAGAAAAACTGTCAAGGTATTTGAACAGGAAGTTAAAGACCTGAAAAGTGGAAAATGGCTCTCCAGGTGACAATGAGAAAGGGCTTTCAGAGTCTTAACACAAACTTTTAGACTGGTTGGTGAGTTGCTTCGTTCTTTGTATTCTTCTCAGCTTATAAAATGATACAGAGATTAAAGATTATCACACTCCTTTCTCACAGTTTTAGCCATTTACTATAAACACTGTACAGATGAATCAGGAGTGTTGCTTTGGCTAAGAAAGTTGGCAGCATGAGAAGTTTTGATGAAATTTTCCTTACACGTTTAGAATAGCAATAAGCATGCAGTATTTCATCCCATTTTAATGCTGTGGCTGTGGCTGCCTGGAAGTGCAACCCCCTGGGAAAGTCTCACACTGCTAAATGTGTTTTCATTCTATATCAGACTCTTCTTCTCTCCAGACTTCTCCCCTCAAATCTAAGGTTTTTCATTGAATGGAAAGTAATTTTTGAGACATTCAGTGTTTTCATTCTACTGATGTAAAATCATAACTATAGCCTTACAGTTTTGGTATGAAAATCAAATCACAGGAGCAAAATAACATAAAAATATCTTGCTTCAGTACCTGTCAAGGGAGTTCACTCATTGAACTATTCTCACAAAATGTTTAGACCTTTGATAAAACTACATTTCCTACAGAGAACATGGTTCTGGCTCTCTTTGGCTTTCTCAGGCTAGTACTGCCCAGCAGCAATCCTGTTGACTTTGCCTTAAGATCTGAGCTACAGTTTAAAACAAAAGCTTTACTGTATTTATATGTTTGTGCATTTCTGAGAGTGATGCTTTCTATAACTTCAGGGACATTAGCAACAAGAAAGAAGAGAGAAACTGAAGCAAATTTGTGCTGGTGATTGGAGGATATATAAAACAATGGCAACAAAATTACATATTGATAGCATCGACAAGTGTGACTTTTTTTTTGTTTGTTGTAGTAGCCAAAATTGATGATTTTATGCCTTATGGTAGTTAAACCAGTTATTAATTTGGCACTCTTGAGTGACAGGAAGAGAGAAAAAATTGTTCTATAATAGCAAAAATGAGCAGTCTTGGATCTTAGCTGATGGTAGTACTTTTTTTAACCCTGGTGTAGGTTACAGATTCCAGTCCATTCACTCTGTAAGGTTATTTTTATTGCTAGCATATCTTTATGCCTTCATTTTCTTTTAATTTGAAGACTTAGAGCAATGCTTTTACTGTCTATAAATGAGCATTTCTTTCAAATATGCCCTGATGTAAAGTGCTGAGAGGGTTAGCTTTGGCTTTTTTCTTTACCTACTGTATACTTTTTCTGACATGTTAGATTAACTTTCAGCCGCAGGCCAATCTGTCAAAGAAACAGGGAATGTCTCCTGCTATGACAGATTTGCCAGAGGCTGAGGTTTGAAACAAGCTGGGTATTGCTTCTTACACAAAAGTAATTTCTCCCTACTGAAGAGAGCTATCACTGAATCAGCTGAACAGAAGGCTCTGACTTGCATTACTAGGTTCTGATCAGAAAATCTGCAACAGGCATTTTTTTTTTAATAAACTTATATGCCACGAAGGGGCTCTGGCAGTGTAACTGTGGGAGAACTTTCAGCAATATAAGGTCAAAATAATTTCCTCAAGGATATCAGGAATCCAATATATATTTAAAAAACTTTCCCTGGTTGACTTCAGTATTGTTATCATATTGGATGAATATACTGCTGCAAAGATAGACCCACAGGTCAGACTGTAACATACAGGCAAGACATGCACTATCATCCTAGCATCTCTCCAAAAATAACCATCCTGCTCCTTGAACCTGACTCAATTTACTGTATGAGCTGAACGAAATTGTGCCCTCTGCACCCCAATTGTCCTGCCTTGGTTGTAAGTACTGAGGCACTAGAAGATGCTGTACATCCTGAGCTTCCCTTTGCAGCATAGCTTCTTCCAAGGGGATATCAACAGCCAGTTCTTGAATCAAGTCCAACAAAGCCTGGGATCTTTGCAGAAATGGCTGAAGGAGAATATCTATTACAGGTTTCCCTGAAGAAGCAATCTAGACAATTGCACAGCAGCTACAGTGCTGCTGGGCAGCCTGTGGGCTGAAATGAAGTCACACTTTGTTCATCTGGGACTCCTTTTGTGGCAGATTGATGTTTCCTCTCTTCAGGACTGACTGGCAGAAGGAAGCATTATGAGAGAAAAGGGAGGATTAGGCTGGGAGCCCTTGCTGCCTCTTTTGCCTTCTGTGATATGAGTGTTCATGCACTGTATAAACTGGAAAAGTGGCATCAGTCTTTCATTTTAGTGGACTTCAGTACCCCTTACATGTAAGCCAGGCCCTAGGAATAGTGTAAGAAGAACATTTTATTTGGCTTGATGAATAAATTAATCTCTGTTCTCCTCAGGCATGTCATAAAAAAAACCTAGACATGCGTAATGGACCCCTTCTGGCAGTGGAATAACTGAAGCTGTGCCCATTTCTGTAGACTAATTTAAGTCAGTACACCTGCATTAGGTCAAGGATCTGGCCCAATTAAATTGGAGTGACAAACCATGCTAATTTTAAGACTTTCTCAAGAAATGTGTATATGTGTGCTGTATTACCTACTGATCACAAAGTTCAGAAGCTGCTGGTGATAATTTAAATGCCCCTTTGTAAAGTGGAATCCCTATTTGAATTTTACTTTATATATATATATTTGTAAATGTTGTGAATGGTAAATAGATGATGATATTAATGTTATCTTAGTTCACAGAGGTTCTGGTTTTCCTTTACAGTTACATGAGAACAGAATAGTTGAGAGGCCTGTGATGAGGTAGGAAGTATAACTCAGTACTATTTCATTACTAAAGTCCTTGCTGCCAGGTAAAGTCCCTGGGTGCATTTTAAGAACGTTTGACATGTGGTGGGCTTCTAAGGAATAAGAAAGCCTAAAGACTGCAGTTCAAGGAATGCCAAGCAGGTTTCACATCTACTTAAAGCTGTAGATAATGAAGTGTTGTATGGGCCAGGGATCTCCTTTTGCTGGCTCCCCATATGGGCCCTTGGAGGGTGACTGGATGTTGTAGGAGAGGTATAGGGAAAGAGGCTGTCCCTTGGCTTTTCTTTTTGAGGTGACCAAAATACAAGCAACAGAAAGAAGTACTTTGGGGTATTGCTGGTGATGTAAAAATGCAGTGAGTTGAAGGACAAAAAAGTGGGAGAGGAGAGACAGTGTTTTCAACCTACATGAAACAGCTGCTGCAGTATCATAGCAAGAGACTTTATTTGACAGAATCATGTAGGCTGTTTCATTTTGAAAGCGTGCAGGGCTTTAGTGACAACAGTATAGGTATGTGTTTGTAAAAGAGATGACATCCTAAACGTGTCAGCTTGTTTGAAGTATATGCCACCAGACACTGGGGGAGGGGGAATTCACACTGGCATGGTTTTTAAGGCAGATGACTTTGGGCACAGAGGACCCGTAAAAAGGCTTTGAAGGTACAGGATTTTCCCTTTGCTTTTTAATTTATTTTTTTTTTTTATTTTACCAAGTTTTTTCAGCTCTTTTGCAAGTCCTGAGAAAGAAGCCTGAATTTTAAAGCACACTCTGGACAATTTTATTTTCCTCTTTAACAATAATTTAAAAAAGTCTGCAAGCATAAAAGCAGTGAGGATCTGCTGCAGGATTTCTCAGGAAGGTTGCTGAAGTTCTGGATTTGACATAACTGCAAGAGTTTTTCATCCAAAGTAATGCTAATATTTTATACTTCTTGATGTGTGTCCAATTCTGCTTTGGTGTAAGTTTCTTCAGAGTAGGGAAAAAGTGATCAAACTTTATGGATAATATGATTAAAGCATAGCTTTTGTAGTTACAAACAGCTCACTCTGATCCAGCAAAAAAATTCTTAAGAGTAGGTTGCAATTTTGCTTGAGAGCAAAATCCTAACCATACTATCAGTTTGGAAAAGAGAGTTTAGCGTAGATGACCGGATCGGGTTGATGAAGGGATTAACCTTTTCCTCCCATTTAACTCACTTAAGGCAATGCCTCATAGTGTTTTGTTCTAAAAGTTCCATATTTATTTGCTTTATGGATATGGGGTTACAGGTGCTATGTTTTTGTTTTTTTTTTCTTTTTGCAGGAGGTGATGAAGATCAGTGTTAAAATACTTTAATTTGAATCTTAATGCTACATGCTCCAAAGGCAGTGGAGTATCTAAACAGGAGGAAAACGGGGACACCACAGAGGAAACACTTATCATAGAAAATAGTTTCCTGAAAGTAGATGTTATGGCACATTTAGCATCTATGCAGTAAACTATGGAGCATTGCAGTATGAGTCAAGAAGGACCAAGAGATCAGAGACTCACCAAGATATCAGGACCAAATCATCCTGGTGAGCTTAAAAAGTGGGGTCAAATAATGGGAAGTTGACTAAAAGCAGAGAGTTGCCTGTTCTGATAGGGACTATAGGAGGCAAGCAAAGCTGAGTGGTGTGGGTGTTGTGAAAGCCCTATGATGGCAGAATAGCTCTTGTTTTAGACTGGGAAGGTCAAAAGAGAGGAATGGTCAAAAGAGGAAACAATGCATGCTGTGAGGAAAAGGGGGAGGAGGGGGGAAGAGGAGAGGGGACAAGGGAGGAGGACAGCAAAGAATGGAGTAAAGATTGGCTTCAGGTTATTTCTGCTCCCTTTTGTGAAGTGCACACAGATGAGAAACCTCCTCACCTGCCTATGAGGGGCTAAGAAATTTTAAACCATTCAGGGTCTTGGTCTGGGCCCCTGAACAGAAAGCTGTAAGGGAAAGGTAGGCACTGTATAATTCCTCAAGTGAGGCACTCCATTGTGGAAGTGGAGAAAAGCAGAGAAGTTAATGCTGTCCTTTCAGAAGGAAAATGTGTGCAGAACAGTAATTTGCTGGGGTAAAAAATAGCAGGGGGGAGAGGCTGAACCCTGGGTTCTAACTCAAGTTGAGGGAAGTGCCTCTAAAGAGTCATGTGTCATCTTGCAATTGAGAGGTCCTCAACACAAAGCACCTTTTTGCTGCTTGCTAGGCTGATCTACACCAGCCTGGTTTCCAGGGTTCAGGTATAGAATAGTTGTCTAAAAGGGCTACTGTAGCCATTAGATTTACCAAAAGAGAGGAAAGCTCACACTTTTTCTTCATCCCATCTGCAGGAATGCTGGCAAAATATTTCCCATGTGATCTTTGGTGGTACAGTAGTGCCTTAGTGCAGGTAATTTTTAGCCCACTGCCAGTATGAACTTGTACTTTACAAATAAATAATTGCTTATGGCAAATACTGATTGCTGTTTGGTGAACAGGGCACCTGATAGGAACCAGGTCTGCTTGTGGACTGGAAGGTACCTTACCTACCTGCAGACAATCAGTGTGGCTGCATCCCAGATGTGCAGACACCAGCACACAGCAGTGAGGCCATCATGCTTTTGTCTTGCTCCTGAATGTCTCTAGGACCACAGCCTTAGCTCTTCAAACAGGCTGAGTGGCCAAGATTGCAAACCCCAATAAACAGACATCAGTGGTGGGAGTTTTTGTGCTTGTTCTGCCCACTGCTGGTGTGCTGTGGAGCATTAGAGGACTAAATTACACTTCTGAAAAGCAAATGAACAAAGTAAATGATGTGCTGTGATACCCTTGACTGGGCTTTTTAATAGCGTTTGTTTGCTTACTTGTTAATTTGCAAGGTCTGGTAATTTGTGATTGGCCTCCCAGTTGTTAGTGTGAATTAGTGTGACTCCATTATATCAGAGGGACAAGCAAGTCAATAAGAAAGAGAATCATCCCATGTTTGTGAAGCTACAGGAAAATAGCTTGAATGTCTTTGCACTGTTTAGTGTGGTATTTATTGCAAATCTATTTCATATTAGTTTAGGTCTGGTTCATTCCCTCACATGTAAATAACTGTCCAAAAAGAAGTCTCTCCTAGTCCGTAGTGAAGGTGATCTCTTGTTATCGTTTATTTGAATACCTCCATTGTGGGCCTTATATCATTTTTATGATGGCGTAAGAAATGTGTCATCTATGTAGCATCTGCACAAGGTTTGCTGAAAATTAGCCAGGTTTAGAGCGTTATATTTCAAATCTATCATAGTGATTTCAGTGGTGATGTTCTTTCATTTTAATCAAATTATTCTTAGGGGTTTATGTGTTCAGGGTGTTTTGGTTTTTGATTGTAGGCATTTGTTTTTGTGAGAGAGAAGAGGCAGGGAATGCTCTCTTGACAAAGTCCTTAAAACATCCAGTTTGAAAGAAAACAATGTTATTGTCTTACAAAACCTATCTAGCTTTACAATAACACTAGTGGACAACACTTTGTGTCTTATTATCAGGCCACTCATATCTGACCCTTGGCATGAAAGGATGATCTTATGGTCATAAATGTAGTGCTGTGAACTCTCAGAAGTTTCTTTTCCAGCACTTCCCAGTTTTCCTTGAACATTCTGGAAAGGTTATTTGTTATCATAACCTTAAAAGGAAAGTGTTGTTTAAAACAAAGACATTAAGTAATCATTCCTTATGATATTTAACTGGTTTATAAAATAAAGATCTTCAAAGTTTCAATCCATGAATGCATATTGACTAAACTAGACATGTCACGTATGTAAGAAGTCAACCCTGTATTGCTGGGAGTCAAGAGAATTGTTGATGGTTTTTTCTCTCAAGAATTTATGGAATGATTCTCTGGAGTCTGTTTATTCTGTAGGAAAAAAGAAGGAATAGAATAATGCATCTGAGGAACAGAATCAGTATAATTAGTTGTTGTCCTTGTCTTGAAATTATTGATGCCAATAAAACTGTATTTGTGAGTGCAGTCTTTATTTTTTGTGTTGAGAACACTTTAATTGCAGGTTGTGCTTCTGAGGCTGTGACAGCCAAGGTTACCTAGTGTTTGAGCTGATTCCCCTTTCCATCTGTCACTTGATCCTCTGTTCCTATAGGTGCCAGATTAATATTTCTTCCTAATTTTCTAGCTCCATTTATTCTGTAATATGCTATGTATAGGTGCATATTTAAAATTCCTAATATGATATAAAGCAGCTTGAATACAAAAAACATTTATTCAGGGGCAATTATTTTCCTTTATGGTTCAGGTGACTAAGGAAGAAGACAGTAAGGTGAATTTCTCCAGAGACACATAAAGATTAGCTGGAGATGTGGGCAGGTTCCTTCCCTTCCCCTCTAAGGTTAGCTATGGGCTGGTTTACATAAGTTTTACTGGCCTGATTTTTGGTTTTACAGTTTAAAGTTCCCTTTTATTCATGGTTCATGGACTGAAGTAAGATGGGTTATACTGATACAGGTAATTTTGTGCCAGTTTAAAACTGTGAACACCTGGGAATGGAAGATGAGTTGTAATCTACTGTTAAAATTGCACTGGAAAATGTTTTGGGTTTAGTGAGAGTTATCTGATATACTTAGCTGAGAGATTTTTCTGTTTCTGAATGAGGTAGATGGTTTCATTGCTACTATGTGTCTTAGACTCTTCTTAGCTTTATTATACAACTTCCATTATCCCAGAATCTAGATGATGCATACTTACTAAAGGACTGGTTTTATTGTTTGTGAGGCCACTGTAAAGATGAAAACCAGTATTGCTTGACTGATTAAGGGGCAAGCTTGGATCACCTTATAGCTGTGTCTAGTTTAGGTACGCCAATTAATACTGAATTTAAGTGCAGGAAAGCAGCTGGTGATTGAAAATTCCAGACCTAGACTATCTGAAATGTAAGTAACAAACTGGGGAGCCAAGGTCTGGTGGTCTCAAGTGGAAGGTTGCTTTGGGTTCTCAAAGCTTTCTGTAGTGACATTTGAGTGAAAAAGTTTCAGTGCATGGTCTGAGCAGTGTTCGACCTCAGTCTCAGCCACATGTCTTGATGGAGCTGAGGCTTGACCCTTAGGACATGTCTATGAATGTCAGAACATCCATCTTGTCTGGGAAGGACCCCTCATGTCTAGCTTCATTTTGTAATATCAAACAGGAGGATACAGTTGCCCTGGCAAAGTGCAGGTTGTGTCTTATAGTAGTGATATGCATATATTATGTTTTGGTATTCCATATCATGACTGAAACTTTGTGCTGAGGTTTTCCTCTGGGTGTCCTCAATACTGCAGGTTGACCTATTAGGATGATAACAAATTGCCAATTTTATTCATTTATTTTTTTTTAAGTATAGAAAAAAAATCACTGTGGCCCATGCTAGTCAGAGGAGATGTTTTGCAAGATCCTGCCAGAAATTACCAGGCTTTCACAAAGCTTAAGAGGAATCTGGACTGGATTACAGTGGATGTCATAGAGCTTTTGACTCCTCACAGCAAAGGCAATCAAGACAGCCGAGGGTGCTGGGGAACAGCAATGTTCAGTGAATTCAGATTTCTGAATTAAACTTTTACGCTCGCCTTCAGGAAGGAGGCGGATGAGAATTCCCCTTCACAGTGGCAGTCTGGTGTAGAATGAGGCAATGAATTACTGACCTGCTGTTGTGTTTGCAGCCTGTCTTTGGGAAAGCATCTTTCCATGTTTTTTTTTTTTGTTTTTTTTTTTTTTTTTTTTTTTTTTTTTTTTT
>NDXB01016525.1:193095-212450 GCA_002631895.1 Agapornis roseicollis
TTTTTTTTTTTTTTTTTTTTTTTTTTTTTTGTGAGGAGCTAGTGAGGTGAGAAGCATTGTCAGATTCAGACAACCCTTAACCTAACTACCAGGAACAAGTGTAGGTGTATGTAAAATGTATGTATGCATAAAAGTATTATCCCGTGTTTGTAGACATCATGGTGCTTCCTGCTGCACCACTTCAATGTAACTACTGTGATGTTTACCTAAGTGCATATATGACTGGTTTTATTCTTCTGCTACTGTCAATTTTCTATAAATGTTTCCAGTCTGCATGTCTTTGTTCCATCAGCCTACACCCATGTGGGCACCTTCCTCATCCTTACAAAAAATACATTGGAAACCATTTCATTAAATTGTAAGACTGCCCAGTTCCTAAATGCAGTATCTGTTCTTTGAATGTCCTGGTATCTCACAAGGTGTTCTGAGCAGGCTTTGCAAAGAGCTCATCTCCTGCTGTTCAGTGGGTTCAGAACACAGTGCTGCTGCGACTGCACCACTGCCAGCCTTGGAATAATTTTCTCTGTTCAAACCAAGTATATTAACATTTGAGATTATGTTATTCTGTATGACTCACCTAAAAAGAAGAGAGGAAAAGTCGTCATGGGTGAAACAGTGTGAAACTCCTGTGCAGCATCTGTGCCAACTTTTGGTTTTGTCTTAGTTTAATTCTGATTTGCCAACTGTTGTAGCTATGCTGTTTAGTTAATGCCTGGGGCACGCTTTGATGGTGTGGGGAGGATTAGGGGAATATATGCATCCCTGCTCTGTTTTCAGAAGATGGTGTCTATTCTGAGGGTTCTTCAGGACACATCTGTGCAAGTAAATCTACTTTTGTTTTTTATTACTTTATATTTAATTCAAAGGTGAACTGCTTTTCTTTCTTGTTTTTCCAGATATATACTTATATTATCTTCCTAAACTCTGTATTATCCCTGGTAGTTTTTTTGAATGACATTTTAACTATTCAAAAGCTATTTTTAGTACTCAAAGATTGTGACACTGATGCATGTGGCATGTTATTGCCAGTCATATCACCTGTAGTCACTGCATTTAATGCACTTCTCGAATTTCTCTGGTAGTGGTCTTGCTCCCAAGGCTGTTGCAAGTTCTAGCTGATATTTTCAGAGTTTTCCCGAGTTCTCAATTTCAGGGTGGGCAACGTAAATGCTTCCTAAACAGGACGTCTGTGACCCTTAACTTCTTGGACCATATTAGAAAGATTGGGAAGACTCTTCTTCAGAGCTTGTGACTCTGTGTCTGTATTAAACCACGCAGACTGAGGAAGCTGTTGCAAAAGAACCAAATCAAAACTTTGCTTCCCAGCCAAGGACAGTTTAATGTTCATATTAGCATGTTTTAGACAATGGATAGCTTGATGTCTGGGGTCATAATTTTTTTTAAAGTATCCATACTATGTCACATTTCTTTTTGATCTGTGCTTAAATTTTCATTTACTTTTATATGTTGCTGGCTGAAGGCCACTAGTTTTCTATCATGAGAAAAGGTTGGTGAATTAGATTTGCTTTTTTTCCCAGCTCTGAAGAGATGTGCATTATCAAAGCAGGTGTTTGGTTCAGAATAAGAGAGGAGATGGTTCTATAGGGAATACACTTAGAAAAGCAATACCATAAATAGGTCTTGTGTCAGTGTTTGCTGTAATGTCTTGATATGTGTCATCATGAATTATATATTATTTCAGATTTATCACTTCTTTCACTGATAAGGGACATTGCTTCTTTGAGTTTTCTTCATGGCTTAAAAGATTTACTGATACATTGAAATTCCCTGTATTGGAGATTCAGATGAACTTTGGAAACTTGAGATAAGAACTATAAATCTGCTATAAACTAGGAAGCCATTTCTCAACATGTGTATTTATTGACAGAGTTTGTACTAGCTTATTCTTCTGCTTCTCATTTGTGTTCATCAGCAGAGGTTTTCTTTTCTACAGTATGAACAAGAAGTGAAAAACTTCATGTGGGTTATATAATTCGTAAGTAATTTGTCAACAAGGTGGTAATCTTCATTAGAATATCACCAGGTATTGCCTTGAAGGAGTAACTGGGGAAAGGGTATTCTCCTGTGTCTTGAGTATTACTTTCAGGCTTTATTCTTTTGAAATGCTGTGCCATTGAGGGTGTTTTTAAATACAAGTCTACACTTAAGTCTTTATTTCTGAGCTTTAAAGTAATGTTACTAAAAATTCTGGGCTAGACAGCTTATTTATGTTAAGATCTTTATGCAAAGTGGGCTTCACTTAGGCACATTTGAAAATTAGATCCTTTAGTGGATGACACAAGGGCAGTGGGCAGGCCAGCCACTATAGACCTTTCAAAATAAAACCTCCTTTTAGATGGAAAGAGGCATAGCATATCCTTGATCTAACCTGTAATATTTGCCCAAGGTCTAATTTGCATGGGAGAGCAACTGGAACAGCAGTGGACCATGCAAGCTGCCACTGGATCTCCAACAGGAAAATTGTGCCTGTGGATATGCACATATAAGCAAGGTCCTGAACTGCAGACCCTGAATGGATTCATCCGAGGAGGTTCTGAAAGTTGTGTAAAATTATTTTTCTTTCCTAGCGTTAGCAGGATTTCAATCAGTGAAAAGCTATTGACAATGATATATCTGAACTCAATTTTCACATCTTAAACCTTTTCAAAATCTTTAATGAAGATTGGGCTGTGGAAAGCAATGAGTGAAGAATATCTCATTTCTAGCAGCTGTTTTTCTCTGATCCCCATTGACTGGCATTTTGTGCCTCCATCCAGCTCCTTTTGTTTTTCAAAATATTGACACACAAATTGATATTGAAATTTTGTAATTGAACTTAATAATAAGCAACATAGACAGAGAATCCATCTTCTCGTCAGGTCTGCTTTCATCCCATTTTATGGTTCAACTGAGTTAAAGATAAGACTCAGATGACTTCCCCAGGGGACCTATTAGATCCAGCTTGAGACTTCTCAGTATCATTTCCCTGCCTTTTACCCAAGGGCATATCAGGGTCTGGTTTACCCCATTTTCCTGATATGGCTATGAAGTGAAAAGCAGCTTCACTTTTACCACTGCAGAGGTGCTTTGTATTGCTGTGACTTCATCTTCTGTGTTCTGGCCACTGAGAAATGTGGCAATGTAGTGTGTTAACTTTGTTCATATTGCCAAAATGAAAGCTCTTTCAGACAATATAAGCTTCAGGACACAACCCCAGTATTAAAACAGTAAGTCTCCCTCTGTATGCCACTCACTCTTCCCTAGGCATTCAGTCATTTATCAGCTGATACAGACATTATGGACCAACCTATTGAAACTTAGAGTCACATTGCAAAACACACATACAGAATGGGGAGATTCTCTGTTACAGTTTAGAGATAGTTCAGACAAGTTTTTGACCCAGTTGTACAGTGGGGAGGGATGAGTAGAAGTGCCTTACATGTGAGTGGCAAGGAATGCTCAAGTTCAGCAGCTGATAGTATAAAGAAAAATAATGTAGGAATACTGCCTCACCCCCCACTGCATCCAAAGCTTAAAATCCAAAGCTTTCAGATTCTAGCTATTTATCTGTGAGACTTTTAAGGACAATTGGTACTGATTAAATATTGAAGCAATCTAAATCAAGACAGCATTCTTTCCTGTGCTTTGTAGTTACTAAAGACCTGACCCTTCAGCAGCAGCAACTGATTTCTTGGCATCTGTGCAAACTGTCCAAGGAAAGCACCAGTAGCACTAAGCTGCTGCTGTTTAGCTTGCATGCAGCCTCCCTGAATGCATCTCAGTTTTCACAGCCAAGCTAGCTCCTGCCTGGCCAGTTTGGCATATGTGCCTCTGTGCATTTCCCACGGATGCAAGGTTAATGCTGCGTGTGGGTCTGTGTTGTGGGCTGTTTGTTGCAAGTGCTTGTGAAGTTTAGGGCTGTCTGTGTGGATAGATCTCCTTCAACTCCAGAGGCCTCTTGCATCCATGAAGTGGAGGGTTGGACTGGGTTTTGCTTCTCAAAATAGCTACTATCTGCTGAGACTTCCCAATTGCACTTCCAAAGTTTGGATTAATAAGGTTTTTTGACTTTGTTTTGTCAGTCTCATGGTTTAGAAGATGCCAGACTGTAAGTGGGAGACTGAATCTTGGACAGTAATGGTCAAGCATCCAGTTTGCTGCTTAATCAAGGATGAGTGATAAGCTTTTACTGATGGAACATCACTACATGGAAAACTGCTGTTGCCATCTTTTACTACAATAGCAGCACTTAGATGTTCACATGTTATTAAATGGTACTAAATGATAGAATAAAGAAGTTTTGATATTTTAGTATCTCTCACTGAATTTATAAAGGATGGTTAAGCTCTTTGGAGCTTTAGATAACACACTGACTGGCTGCTAGGATCAAAAGCAATTGATTTTTGGCTACAGTAGGTACCGTAAGAAGCAAACAAGGATGTTTTCTTTCTACAATTGGTTATAAAGGATGAAAGCACTCAGTGATGTACAGCAATGAATTGGACCAGTGTTGAATTCTTATGTCTGTCTGAATATGTGGTGTGTGTAGAAATTGGAGCAAAAGAAAATCTTTTTCCTTGAGGGAGTGTGGAGGGGCTGCCTTTTTGCAGGGGGTTGTTTTGTTCTGTTGCAGATCTAAACCTAGGTGAATTCATTGGGATGTCTTTTGAGATGGTCATGTCCCAGGCATCCCAAGCTGAGAATAAGCTCAAGCTGGTTTTACACTTTCTGTTAGACTTTTTGACTGCAATTCTAGCAGGAGATACATGCAGACACTGGTGTGTCTGCATAGAGCTGCTGGCAATACCAAGACCTGTATTTTTTCATTTTGTCTTCCATAATTGAAAATAAATCCTCTAGATTGAAAATAGAATGTATTGCTTGTTGCATACGGGGAAAAGGCTGACCAGTGTAATAGTGTTGTATTTTTATATTTGCTGAGATGAATGGATTCACTTTCTTGCATTTTATTTGCAGAGGTACTTTCCAGCTCTGCTCAGCTGGACAAGATGAGGTGAATGGTATCCAAGTAGGAATTTGTGAGCTGTTTTCAGTGTTGCTGATGTGCAAGCTGCTGTTTTGTTCCAATACAGTGTAGGTGAGTTTACATTAAGAATGTAAACTCACTGAATTTTTAAAGGTGGAATTAGTTATCCTGAATTTCAGTGTGCTGTATTTCTAAGCATCAAGCCTGATTCTTTTTGACTTCATGCCAATGTAACTGGCACCTTCACTCAGTCCAGAGTTCACCCATCAGTAATTAGTTTGATGAGAAACAGCAAAGTGTCTGTTTTTCCCATACTGTAATGCATATATTCACCTTGCTGGTGTGTTAATAGCACTGATACATTTGTCTGGATCTTGATAAATACAGTGAGATAAAGGTTGTGTATGAGAATAAAACACCCACAACTGCTGTAGGCTTAATCTCTTTGCCTGGCAAGATGTAATATGCATGTGTAGCCCACTGGAATGAATGTATTTTAGGTAGCCTTCTGCATCTGACACAGAAGGTGTGAATTATTATAGCTGCTAGAAACAAGCCTTGGTGCTTTATTTGAGTTGCTGCATGACATGCTTTTAGCTATGGAGATCCCTAGTGTGCTGCATGTGGGTGGCAGTTTTCTTACTGGTGTCAGATATTTTTGTAAGGAGGGTGCAGAGGAGAACACTGAAGTATAGGTCAAGAAATATGTTTTATTGAATGTTACTTTAGCTTTTGCACTAGTAAAATGAAACCAGTAAACACAATGTGAGCATGTTGCAAACTGATACACAACTGATGTCCTGGCATTTGTGCAGATTATCCTGGGAATGCACCCATGGGGAGCATCTGCAGGGTTTGGAGCAGATCTGGCTGCTGCTTGCCCAGCTCAGCATGCAGGTAAATGACCTGTTCCACAAGGCCATTCTCCTGCAGGAGTGCTGTAATGCTGTTAGTCTCTGGAATGCTTGTAAGGTCCACTTTGCCTTTGCAGGTAGGTGTCATTCAAACTTTGGGGTCTCTTGGCCCCTATAGAAATTAGGACTAGGGCTAGGTTTCTTTACTTCATAAAATGAAGACTTGGAGCACAAGGTGTGGTTGTTGTAGCAGAGCAAGCTCCAGTGGCTGTCCTAGCTCCATCACTCTTTACACAGAACAGAGTAATTTGGCTGTGTTAGTTTGAAATAGGCAATGTGAGAAGAAGGTGCCCTCTGCATCTGTAGATTACTTGGTTTATTTTTCTTTCACTGTGGTGATGGTCACAAGTGTTATGTAAAATATCAGTTAAACAGAACCCACACGAGTTGAGAAGTTCAAAGCACAACTTTCAAGAGACCCCCTAATGCCTTAAGGGAGTAAAGTTTGGCAGACATTGTATGTCTACTGTGTCCCTAGTCAAAATGTTGTGCTGGTTGGCACACTGATGGGAGTATTATTGAATAAACATAGCACAGGATTTGCACTCTGGTTAAAAAAAAAAAAAAAAAAAGTCAAATACAATTTTTGGAGATAAAAGCTCTGAAAAAACCCACTTACTTTCCTAAGTCTTCCTGATTTCTTTGGTTTTGTATTTACTACTAGTATTGCATGGCCATAGGAATATAAATTTTTAAACTATCTGGACCTAAGGGGTGAGACTTCCTATCTTTCACTGAGCGCTCTGTAGCATGCAGTCTTTCTAAATGTGTTCCCTGAGTATTCGAAATACATGCCAAACCCCTGATTCTGGGTGAACCATGATTAGGGACTACTTTCCTCCTCCACCATGCAAAACTTTTTTGTATTGTTTCAAGCATCTCCAAAATATTGTCTCAGTTTACCCTTTTGTGAGCTCCTGTTACAAACAGCTATACTTATAAACCCACCATGGACCTAAGAATAAGCATCATAAAACTAAATATGAAAATTTGTGTAACTTGCAAGCCAAGAGCACAACCATGTGAGGTATTTTGACCTCTCTGAATGTTAACATGGTGGCCTTAGATCAGGATTTGTGGACTTATTTACAAGAATAACTTATTTTAATCTTTGCATCATGGGAGTGGAAGTGTCATGCAGTGACGTTTCTTAGAGGTCTTGTAGTTCCTGCAGTGGGTCCTGGCTACAAAGCAAGACCTCTTATTTTTTCTGTGCTGAAGGCACTGGTTTATGTGCCTTTATTATTCTCTGAGCAATAAGAATAACGAAGGAAGGTTAAGAAATAGGATGAACTGTCACTGTGGCAAGCACCATGTATCTATGGGTTTCTGGACTTTGGACTATGGTGGTATTTTCTGCCGGTAGTGGGGACACAGCGGGTGTGATTTGGTGCCTTCCTGGCACTCGTACCTGTAGGTGGCAGCATCTTCCTGTTCTATGGGATGTGGTGGCCAGTTCCCGGGTTTCCAGTGTGCTTGGGGAACTGAAAATTAAAAGCTAGATCGTCCCGCTTCCCTTTTCAGGGTATTCTCCTTTACCAAATGTAAGTGTGAGGCAGGGCTTGTTTGACACCTCTGTCAGACTGGCTTGTTCTTTGTCCATCACTTTAAACATGGCTTCTCCCTTGGGTTCTGAGTCAATTTTTCTCCTTGTATTTTAATCCACCCTGTTCTCAGACTTCCAAAGCCTAAGATCTGTTTCAAGATAGAAGCAGGGACTTGGAGAACAGCTCTCTGAAATGCCCTATTGGCATCTTGGTAAAGAAGAGCAGATAATGGGTAATGGGAAAACTATGCATCATTCCTACTCCTTTTCAAATATATGTAATGTTGTTGGAGCCTGAAAAGGTCCAGAATAGCTGGAAATAAATCAAGTAATGTTTTGACTTTTAAAAATGCCATTTTCATTTCCTTAGGATCTTCATTCTCTGGATTAAGGCTGTTAGAAAAGAGACATTGTTATCAACTTGAATAATAAATGCATTGCATTAATATGTGAATATTAATGAGAACAATTAAGTAAAAAAAAAAAAAAAAATCTTAAATTTGTTCCAGTAAGATAAAAACCCAACAGAGCAATAGGAAGTGGGATAAATCAGAACAGGGAGAGAACTTGTTCTAGAAAATACTGAGAGGAGTGAGGATTTAAAAAAATCTAACTCCATGAACTGCTATTAACTTAGGCTGCTTTTTCACTAGAACATCAAATTGGATCCCTAGCTTGTCTTCAGGAAGAGTTCATAACACTTGTACCACAGGGGCACGCTCTTGTAAGAATCATCTTCCAGCAAAGACACAGGAAAACTGCCGCTGCACCTCAGGAAAACTGCCGCTGCACCTCATCTCTGGGTGCTTAAAATGTAGTCTGTAAGAGTACCAAGTGTAGGCAATATCCAGAAACAGAGTGGATGGAAAGATGCTCACACGACCACTCACAATAAGGTCAAATCAGCCAATGAAGAGATAGAAGCAGATGTCTGACATCACTTGTATTGGTTTCCTTTGCCCAGGGATTCCCTTTTCATTAGAGCAGCCTTCCAGTGCTTGAAGCAGCTAGATAGTTATTCAGTCTACTGTGTTTCTTTAATAATGGTAGGTAAAGTCACTGTTCCAGAAGGGCACTACCAGTATTGCTTTGGGTAATACTCTAGCTTTATCTGCCTGGGTGCTCCCCAGTAACTGCTGTTTATCTGGACAATGATATCAGACTGCATCTTTAGAATTGCCCATTGTGTTGGAAAATGAGGCCCATGTGTGTTCTGTATACCTTTATCAAGGTTTATATCATATATACTAAATCGTTTCTGAAAAGGAATGTGAATAGTACTTTTCCTTGTTCAAAGGATTCATAATATTCTTCTACAGCCTAGATGAAATTAAGGAATGCCACAGTTTTGAATGTCTAACTCATCTTTCTTAATAAAATTCAAAATACATTGTTCATGCTACCAGGAAATAGTAATACATTTGTGACAGTGACACAAGTTCAGCCCACAAAATTCAAGTGCCACCCCTGCTAGGAAGCTGAATGGTACACATCAAAACCCTGGTTGTGGATAGAAGGCATTTTTGTCCTATGCAACTCAATTTAGGTTGTAACAGGTTTGAAATTTGGCTTCAGACACAGACTGTAGAATCCTAGGGAAGGTGATTAAAATAAGAGCTCCCTCACCATCCATGTATTTAAAGCCTCTTATACTAATGTCTTCAAACACACTATGAAAATGTTCTGCTGTAGTTTTCATGTCCAATTTACCATCATTTGCCCAGTTCCACACCTCTTGTGTGTGTGACTTTGATGTGAATTACTAGAATTATCCTGCATGTGCACACATCCTTGTTAAAATATGTGGGTCAGTGCTGCTGTCTCCTCTGCTAATAGCACTGACCTTCATCTGTATCAACTGCCCTTTCTAGAAATTGAAATAATACCCATGGCCAGTTTTATTGTTGTGCCTAGAAAGTACATTAAACATGGGGATGTATCCTGCCACAAAAAAACTGACATTGAAGTTAATACATATGCAGTGTTTGAGGGTTTGCTTTGCTTTATATTTGCGAGGTGGTTTTATTTTTTACTTGTACGTAAACTGATTGTTGGTATCTCTTCCAGAACAGAAAAAAAAAAATTGAGAAGTATCCATTTTCCTGTTTGGTTGTGAGGTGATTGTAAAGGTACTTGACAAGATGAAACTCTCTCCTGTCATGTCAGTGCAGTTGTCAAAAGCTAACCCCTCTAGGCACCTTAATGACTTCTTAATGAAAACAGAGCTGGAGAGCCTGGTCTCCTCCTTGGTCATACAGTAATATTGCAATGATACATCTGCTCACTGTGTGACTGTGTGAAGATACCCAGTAGTGGGACTCCACAGGGTTAGCTATAGTTTGTCATGTTCTGATTCAGGTTAGAAAGCAGGAACAAACACTATTATGGGTTAATTCCTAGTTATCTTTAACAGGGAAAATCCTTAATTATTTGTCTATTAAAGTTGGAGAATCTACAAGGCTTATCTTCAACCTCTCTATCTTGATTCTTCAAAGCTCCCAGTACTTTCCTGGGACAGCAGTATGTGTGCAGTCTTGAAGGATGAATACAGTTATTAGCTGTGGCTATTTGAACATCAGTGTTCAGTCTAGTTCCTTTGTATCACACACTCTGAGTAGAAAGCAAAAGGTGCAACTGTTGGGTGATGAAAAGAGTAAAGATTTGGGTAGAATAATGCATAAGGGTCCTGTAATCTTTGCCTCTTTCAGTACCCTTCCATAATTTGTTGTACTCTCAGCATCAGCATTTTATCACAGGGATGTAAAGTAGGAATAGCTAGACCAGGCTCCTCAATGGCTTTCAACGGTATCCTGGGCTGCATCAAAAGGAGTGTGACCAGCAGGTTGAGGAAGGTGATCCTGCCCTTCTACTCTGCTCTCATGAGACCTCACCTGGAGTATTGTGTGCAGTTCTGGTGTCCTCAACATAAAAAGGACATGGAACTGTTGGAACAAGTCCAGAGGAGGCCACGAGGATGATCAGGGGACTGGAGCATCTCCCATACGAAGACAGGCTGAGGGAGTTGGGGCTGTTCATCCTGGGGAAGAGAAGGCTGCGTGGAGACCTCATAGCAGCCTTGCAGTATCTGAAGGGGGCCTCTAGGAATGCTGGGGAGGGACTCTTCATTAGGGACTGTAGTGACAGGACAAGGGGTAACGTGTTCAAACTTAAACAGGAGAACTTAGATTGGATATAAGGAAGAAATTCTTTCCTGTTAGGGTGGTGAGGTACTGGAATTGGTTGGCCAGGGAGGTTGTGAGTGCTCCATCCCTGGCAGTGTTTAAGGCCAGGGTGGATGAAGCCTTGGGTGGCATGGTTTAGTGTGGGGTGTCCCTGCTTATGGCAGGGGGGTTGGAAGTAGATGATCTTAAGGTCCTTTCCAACCCTAACTATTCTATGATTCTATGGAATCTAGTCCTTTGCAGTCATTGTATCATGTAATTCTGCTAATGAAGCTCTCAAGTTCATCTTGACACCTTTGACTTTTCTGCTTCTCTTTCATGTTGAGTTCATATAGGCTTCTTTTGTTAATTATGCATAACAACATGCACAAACAAAACAAACAAACAAAAAGAATATACAAAACACAGCTTTTGGTGTGGGAGTGGTCAATTTTGATAAGACCTGTCTTCCACAAATTCAAAATAAAGGGGAAAAAGCTACTCTTGCTATGACTATTGAGATGTGAGGATGGGCCAGACTTTGATGGAGCTGAGTCTACTCTGCTTTTGCTGTGTTTTGGTCTCAGAGTTGCTATACAAAAGTGGTGAATATATTTGAAATAGAAGCATCTTGTTGAAAATGTCATATTATTTCTTTACTAATTATACTTAAAGTTTTGTGGTGGTTTTTTTTTTTTTTACACACTGTGATACAATATTCAGCACTTTAGTTATTGATCAACTCTCATGTGAATTCATTTTGAATTATGATTTTTGGTAAAATTTAGATAAAAGTGCAGTTTCTTTTCGCTTACATTTAGGTATATAACACATGACACAAATTTCTCTATCCAGTTATAGAAGTGGTACAACTGATACCTCACCAGTTTGCTGCAGAGGGCTGAGCTGGGATGTGGAGACCCATTTCTTGTGAACTGTTTTCTTCCATCAGCTAAAATCTCAAAATGGTCTTGGCTGAAGGGTTTTTCACCAGAAAATCCCAACTCAGCAATGATGGTTCCCGTCAGTCTTTGACAGGAACACTGTTCATAGGGAAACTGCGTCTTTCACAAGTTGAAGTGCAGTTAACATGAAACCCATGCCAAAATATTTTGGGATAAGACACAGGTTGTGACTTCTGGGAGTTGGAATTGGAATTGTGGCAGATTCTTCTTCAACAGTTTTTCCTTAGATGACTCTGCTGAATGGGAAGCAGGGCCAAACTGGCACTCGATTAATTCTGCGGAGCCTATTTTAGTGTTGTGTACAGTTAGGTTTATATGACATGTAAATGTTCAGTTGGAAGTGAGTCCATGATGGTGCTGAGCACTTTTTTGGTTTGTTCTTTCTGGCTTCTGTTATCCGTGAAGTTAACACAGCATCTTCTGCTTTAGGTCCTTAAGATAGAGATACAAAAAATTTTCTTCATACAGTGCTTTCCCCTAGGTTCTTTAGTATCCATTGTATTAGTCACAAAGGCTGAGATATCCAGAGCACACAAAAACCCCCAAAACAATAACAGCTTGCAAATTTTCCAGCACCATTGACCTTTTGTGGAAACCAGGAACTAGGAAGTATTTCCATAGGTTAAACAGTGGACTGTATTGTAGTCTCTAATACATACATTGTTGTGTTTTTCTTTGGAGAATTGTTCTGATTTCAAGAACTTGATTCCTTCTCTAAATGATATCTAAATGCACATTCAAGGCTGCATGAGAAAAGAGTGAACAGTGACACGTGTCTTTATTTTTACACTCAGCTGAGTTTTCTACTGTGATAAAAATTACAATAAATGTAATATTGCTGCAAAGGCACAGCAGAGTCAAAATGCAGTGATTATTCAGAGGCCTGCTTTTCTAAAAATGTGCTATGATGGTAAAAGAATTTGTGGGATCTAAATATTTAAACAGCATTTCACCACACAAAAGGTGGGAAAATTACAGTAATAGTTTCTTCATCTTTCATTGCTATTCTTGCTAGATTGAAAGAGCAGGTCACTTAATGGTGTAATGTAGTAGCAGACACCCTGTTTCCTCAGTAATAAAATGGGGATAATACTGCAAAAGGACTGTGTTGTGGTGATTCATCTTTATCAAGTTCTACAGAAACGGTAGTCATTATTAGCATCCCATGTGATTACAGTGACAGGATGATATGGTAGTTTGCCTGAATTGGTATTAAGTGATACTGAAAGTCTCTCAAAAGCCCTGTTCCTTCTGTATTTCCAGACACCAGAGACTTAGAACAGTTTGGATAAACATCTGGATTGAACTGAACTCTTTTAAAGGTTACCTTAAATGACAGATGAAGGAACCTTATATTGTGATAACCTTCACTCTGAAGGATCTCAAAGTACTACAGGAATCAATATGCAAACTATATATAGATTATAACAGCTCTGTCAAGTTAGGGCACTGTTTAGCAGAACACAATGGAGCAAAACAACACGTGATAGAAATCAAAATGGAAAAACACAATGTTAAACTCAAAATACTGGGAGAATGTAGTCAGAGAGGAAGTAATCATCAGCTGGGACCTGGCAGAAAAGTGGGAGGTGCAGCTTCTTTTCCCACACAATGTGCAACGTGAATTGGGGTCTGAACTGAAAGGCTCAGAAATGCGTTTATGGCTTGTGTGAAAAATTGCAGCTCCAGGGACAAGCAATTTGCTGGGATGCAGATTAAATAATGCTTCATACAAAAGAATCACAACTGCCTGTTTGTCAGCATAACATCACAAAACCTATGCATTTTAAGCTGTTACATCGTTGACGAAAAAAGTGCTGCTTACCAGATTGTGTGGATCACTTACAGCACCAATGTCATTGGAAGATGTTCCCTCCCTTCTTTAACCTTACTCAGCTTGATTGAGCTGAGATTGCACTACATATTTGATATCACTTACATTAAAAAAATGAAAGTAGATGTTTTACAAATATATTTAATCTCAGAGGAAAAAAAATAATCATGGAGAAATGTTGACTAGTTTTTAAGAAATTGCTTCTTTTACTTTTGACCTTGTACACTTACCTTCTTTTGACTCTTTATGCTCTCTGCAGCAGAGAATTGATGCAGCTCATCTGAAGCAGCAAAAGCTGCTTCCCATCCTGCCTTGTTGCTCTGATAAAAATACTGGTAAGAGCAGTCTTAACCAGACTATCACTTCCAATTTTCTCATTGTCTAGCAAAACAACGAAGTTTGAGAAATTATGCTTTTTGCTTTTCACCTGCAAAAACCTATTAGTGCTCAACAATATGTCATAAGATTTGCTGTAAAACTTACCTATCTAAAATAAATGTCCAGGGTTTAATATTTTATAAATAGTGGAGCTGCTCGCAGAGATGAAAATGATAGAAGGTTCATTTGCATGATTTTTATCTAATTATCATAGCCAAGCTGTTACCAGACTATTTCTCACTTAGTTCTCTGCTACACAGGGCACATGACTGACTAGTGATTTATATTGTGCTATGCTAACATTCCTGCAAGTGGCAATTTAGAAATAGCAATTTAGAAGCTGATCAGTGAAAGCTGGTTGTGCTGAATCAGTCAAAATGTTACACTGGTTCCCATTTAATGGATTTACTGTAATTAATTATTTAAATGTCCAATGATTCTCTTTCCATCTTCAGAATAATCTGTTTTCAAGTAGTCCTAAATGAACATAAACACGTGTTTTCCTCCCTCCCTCTTTTAAATATTTCACTAAGTTTCCCTGTCACTGTGATAATTAAAGAAATTGATAATATGTCTGTAGAGGAATGCCAAAGGGCCCTAAAGAGTTCCTTTCAATCACTGCTTAGCATTTGTCAATAAATTAAGAAATGCTACTTAAAGTCAGGAAAAGGTTTAATCTCCATATACAGGCCACTGTGTGAGTGCCTGTCATCTGGTTTAGGATCCTGTGCTTAGCCCTTTTTAAGGCCATGCCCCACTTCCTAAAGTTTGAAGTCCTGTGGATTCATCTGGAGCTTGATTCCTAAAAACTTCACAAATCTAAGAATTTGTTAGCGAGTTGAAAGGCATCATCAGAAAAGCTGTTAATTAATTTAGGTGAGTAAGGAATGCTCAATAGTCTAATTCTGTAAACAAGTGAATGCAAATGCAGAAACATCTCCAGAACTATAAAGACAATTCTTAAGACCTGTAGTGCTCAAGGAAGTAAACCTGGGATAATATTCCTACAGCTAAGAACCTGACCCACATTTTTATGTATGCCTCCTCCAGAGCAGAGAAAAGTGATGTTGTTTGATAGTATTCAACTCAGCAGAACTTGTCTGATGGCTTGAGAAGAAACTTCAGGTGTAACTGAAGGATTTCTTCTTGTTTCCCTGGTATCAGGGTCAAGCATGAGCCTCAAAGGAGGCAGAATATTGTGCTTTTTCAGGAGATAACAAGTAGAAATAAGTTTGATTTCATAAAACTTAAAAAGAACTCAAAGCATGCCTGCTGCTGCTGGTAATGGCTCCTTCTCTGATGGTTTGAAGACAACCAGAAACCTTTGATATGAGAACCATAATTGTTTATGAATCATCTTACATTAGATGAACAAAAAACAATTTGCAGACTCACAACTAGGAGTGTGTCCTGTTGCTGCAGCATAACCTCAAAACAATATTCTGTGTGTTAGTTTTCTCCAGGGCTATTGCAAACAAGAATAAGCTTCAGAGAACTCTATGCTTGAAGGGTGCAACACTGATTTAGAGAAGTATATGCATTCAGCCACTAGAAAAGGGAGATAAGCACAGTCTCATGGGCCTTTATTCATAGTAGTAAACAAAACAAGTGCATTTCAAAAAATATCCAAACATACAGTTTTTGTAAAAAAACCCTAGTAATTAAACTAAAATTAGTAATATTTCCTAATATAAGCTTTAGATATCGTGTCCCCTTTTTTCACTCCCATATATTGCTTTAACTCTAAGCATGCAGTATTAAATTTTCTTCCAAAAAATCAAGGTTGTGAGTTGAGGTTTTTCCCCTTCCTCACTGTAGAAAACAAGTGCTTTAAGAGATGCAGACTACTGGGACAATTTGTTATGCTTTTTTGAAAAGCTTCAGTGGAGTTTTGAAACATGTACTTTTAAATGTATGCTCAGTTTGTTTATTTGCTGGAACATGTTACAGATGAGACCTTCTCTGGGCAGTTTGACATGGGTTAAAGCATCAGTGGTTATCCTGGCTTTTGAAACTTGAGTAAAGATTGTTGTCCCAGTGTCCCATCCTTGTTCATTGTGTTCAGGTCTTCCCTATGTGTCTGGTCTAACTTCATATAACTGCTTATGGGCCTATTCCAGATGATCTGTTTGGATCTGTATATTGTGTAATTTGAGTGAATGAACACCTTAAATTCAGATGAACTGAGGAACAACTAAAACTGTCAGTGTGTAGTTAATATTTAGAATTACATATCAAATAGATTTTGAAGGAATACAGGTAATGAAATCATCTTTTATGAATACAACTATCTATCTCAAGCAAACAAGCTTTCAGTATGACCAGTTTTACCTGTAAAGATTTTCATAAGAACTAGAAGGCCACTCCTGAGAGGGATGAGCCAGCCCACCACTTCAGTGGTTAGTTTGCAAGGTCCAGATGGTGGCAAGCTGCAAGTGGATATTTCTGCAGCTGAAATGCCTATCCCTTTGGCAGACTCAAGAGACACTGGTTCTGGCAGATTTAGACTTGTCTCTGGCTATTTAGCACAGTTGTACAGTTAATGGGCTGTTGGACAATTTTGTCAAACTTGCTATTTTCTGGTGACTTGTTTGTAATTCAGGGAAGGAGTGCACGGTTAGCCATTTGTGAATAATTGGAAATCCTCTTGAGATCTCAAGAAAAACACTTTCAATGTTAAATAGGGGTTGATTCGCCTGTTTATTTAGGTATCCTAGATAGAATCTCAATACTGACCTTTGAATGCTCCATATATTTCTCCAAATTGGATTTTGCCTTTGTGTGTGTCTGATGAGTTTTAAGAGGCCAAGGTCTTAATTACTGTTATTATGCCTAGTTTACCATACGATTATAGTTGATGTTAATTAAAATGGAGACTTTGCAAATGCAAAAGGCAGATCTACAGGATTTATGTGCTCGCATGTACATTTTCATGTGCATCCACAGGTATATAAATATGAAAACTTTGTCATCAGCTGCATTTATACTTTACTTCTGATCAATTCCTGGACATCAAAATTCTTTACCAGCCTCAAACCAAAGTAAAACTGAACATATCCTTCAGTTACTGTCCTAAATACAAATCCTCCATGAGAAACCTGTTTCCCGTATTAGGCTTGTAGAATAGAGCAGTGTCATTGCAGAGAGGTGATCTAGCTATCTATAGGACAAACCTCACTTTTTTTTTTTCAGACTGCAATACCCTGCTACAGTCACAGTCATTCTGTATGGACTGTTTGAAGTTGGTTGATAGTTTTGCCATGAATTAGAAAGTTAAAACCTTCATTTGCCTCTAAGACTTGCATTATGATGCCAAGCTTTACAAACAGAAATGCATACAAATAGCACTGATAACAGTTTTAAGACACATGGCCCATATGAATACACAATGATATAGCATTAAGAGATGTGTTGTCTCTTGATGAAGGTGATATGAGCTGCTTGCTTGTGTTTTCCTAAGCTTGTATAATGGGAGGCTGAAATTCAGAAAGCATCTTGTAAAGGGATAGATTTAATACATGCCCACACAGAAAAATATGTGCTTGAGAGAGATTGTCCAATGGTTCGAACACACAATTTATATTTTCAAATTGAGTTGTTTTAAAATTCTAGATGATCCCGGGATTTGTATTCTGTGTAGCACACTGGCATTTTGCTGTATTTTCGTCTCTCAATGAAGTTTAATCTGTATTAAAGCACTGTGCTGTCACAACTTTCATAAATTATTACACAGCCAGCCAATAGAAATTACATAAATACTGCAAATATAATCATCTGTTCTTAGCAGAAAGTCTTAAAGGACTTTTAAACTAGTTACAACAGAAAGTGGTAATCCTTCTATTAAAACTTTCTTACCGTGTTATAAGTTTGCCGTTATGCAACATTTTTCACTTTGTCAGCTGAAAACTGTTTTTCCAAAAGTAATCTAGACCTTGCTTTGCTGAGATGGAAATAAAGGGAAGTTTGTCTTGACTAAGTGCTCTGTTTTCCTGTGACTCTGAGCGAGTAGTAGTTAGAATGAAACATTGGAAACAACAGTAATTTACTAATCAGGAGAAAAATGGTTGTTACTGAAACATACCCCATGTTTACTGCAAAATTGATTTAAAGCGCATCTTAAAAATAATAGCTCAAGAAAAATAGGCTCACATTGGGCTCCAAATTCCAAATGCAACATTTGCATATATATGAATAAGTGCTGCAGAAAGGACTTTGCTCATGGAGGTCTCTTAATGGCAGAGAAGATAGCAAGGAACATGTTGTTGAATTAATCTGCCTTTGGAAGTGTGAGGAGCACTGAGCTCCTGATTAGGCTTTTCATTGCCCTTGTGAAAGGCACTGAAGCAAAGAAAATGCTGGAAATAAACCTAAATTCTATGATACCTTCACCCAAGCCCTAGATTGTACTTTTACTGGATTTTTAATGACCACAGTACTAAAATGTAATTAGCTTAAATTACCACTTGTACCCTCACAAAATAAAGAAGGGAAGAATTATCCAGTGCTAGTGCTTTTCTTGGAACTAAATGGATTAAACATGGCTGTTAATCAGAAGTAAACTCAGGAACACAGACCACTATCCAGGAGAATGAATAGCTAAGGAGTGAGATCAAGCAAAAGTCTAAGGAAAGAGAAATAGTTCAGTGTATGCTCGCCTGCAAAGCTTGTGAAGAAAGGAGTAGCAGAAGCTTTAAACAGCATTGGCAGTGTGGAGACTAAAGCAGTGTGCCACGCTGGCATGAGGCTGGGTTACAGCAGGGGTTTTGGGGAGAGATGAGAACAGAGCTTGATTAATCTGTAGCATGAATTATTCACCCCTAGATCAGCAACAGATGATAGAATTTGAGTGCAAGAGGTACAGAAAGAGGAGATACGTTTATTCTGACATGTGAAGTAAGTTATATACAGAGGCAGCATCGCTCTGACAGACCTGGTGATAGAGAAAAAAGAATTGAAAGTTGTTGCCAGGAGCAATTCCAAAGAAAATTAACTTCAAAGTCTTGTGTGGCAAACAGCAAGTTATCATGATTAGTCTTCTCCCTTTTTACATTTTATGTATGTCCTACTTTTATACCTGTATGTACTTCATGTAATAAATATTCAAAGATTGCTTTACAGTGGTTGCAGCCAAGTTAATGCTGGTTATTCCAGATGGAAAGATCATTGCATCTCAAGGTACTGTAACAAAAGACTTGGCAGTTCATAAGCTGCGTTCCTGCTGGGAGCAGGTGTCTTCAGTTTGACAAGATTGCACTTTATCCATGAGTGCTTGAAATGCACTGTAACTGGTAGCAGGTCAAACAGGTCTGAATTCTTAAAAAGAGTGTTGTAAGACTTTGGTAATGAGCTTGAGGTGGTGAACAATGGCATGCAAAACTAATTACCTGTTTACTAACATCACAATAATTCAGCCATTTGCCTTGACTGGAGCCATGCTGAGCCTCGGCTTCGTATGCCAAGCCTGCTTTCCAGCCATTGAGTGATTGTATGTGAACTGTTTTGCTAGGAAGTGCCAAAAAGAAAGAAGGAAAAAAAAAAAGGGCGGGGGGGGGGGGGGGGGGGAAGAGGTG
>NDXB01016527.1:0-10039 GCA_002631895.1 Agapornis roseicollis
CAGCTTTGGGAGCCTCTTTTGGAGGGGGTGGGGGGGGGGATTGGGAAGCTCTTTGGGGCTTCTTGTTTGGGGGGGGGGTTTATGTGGTTCCAGCATCAGGTGTGGGGGCTGATGTGAATGGGGAGCATCAAGCAGGAGCACAGGGAGTTGGGGTCCATCCCCAAACCCTCTCCTAGCGCACACTGGGGGGGGGGGGGGGGGGGCAGTTGGGAGCGTTTGAGGCTTGGCCACTGGTGGCAAGAGGCACAATTGGGTAACACGGCCCTTATAAAGCTGCTTTCTGGCCTTAAACCCAGCCGTGAAGAGCCACAGAGAGCAGTGGAGGGGATGGGGAAGAGAGGCAAGCAGTGCCCCCACATCCCTCCTTCTCCCTCTGAGCCAGAAAGGAAGCAGAAGGAAATACCCCCCCACCCCCATTCCCCCATTCCCTTAATCCCCTGGTGCCATTCCATAGGGCTCAGCTGGGTGTCAGTGGCTGTTGAAGGGGGGAAATGAAAGAGCAGATTGTGCTGCTGCTGCCTCCTCGTGTCCCTTGGGTATCCCCTTTCCGTCCCCATCCCACCCCGAGCCCCCAGCCCCAAAGGTGGAAGGGGCTTTGCGAGCTCCTCCTCGCTCTTTCAGGCAGCCCCAATGGATTCTGCAGCTCAGTGTTGAGTAAACAGCCCTTGCTTAAGCCTGGCCTGCTTCATTTTGCCTAAACCCTAACCAAATAAGCCGGTTCCATGGAGCACAGGCTTCATTCATTATTCCTTGCTTCATTAACACCTCTTCATCCCAGCCACACAACCCTGTGGCCCCCACATTACCCTTCCCAGGCCTGGGTCAGCATCTTCTCTGGGCCATGGCAGGGCAAGAGGGTTCTCAACTGCTGCTTCATCCCATCCCATCCCATCCCCATCCCATCCTATCCCATCCCCGATCCATCCTATCCCATCCCCATCTGGAGGGCTGGGATGCAGCTTCTCCCCCCGATCCATGGACAGAGAGAGCCAGAACAGGGATGCTCTGCAAGGCTGAAGGGAGAAACAGGCACTTGGGGTGTTTTACCAGGACTAAATGAGGTCCAGGAGATGCCTGGAGCAATGTAGGAAGGTCTCAGAGCTCCTCATCCATGCATCCAAGCTGGATGGATACAGGCGGTGGCTTTGCTGCCATTCCTCTTCCTGTTTCCTGCTTCCTGAGCTCCTCAGGGGGGAAGGAATCACATCTGGGCGCTCCAAACCTGCTTTGTTAGGGAAGGAGAAGCAACTGGTTAATGGTACGGAGAACACAGGGTATATCCACAGAACAGGTAACTCCATGGTACAGGATGCTGCCTGCAGCGTCACCTCTCCTGCCCTCCATGTCCATGGGGCGAAGAACTGGCTGCCAAACCCTCTCCCTGCAGCCCCAAGCCTCAATCCCGATGCTGTCTTTGGGAGCATCCATTCCCTTTGCTCCAGAGCTGCAGTCCTTGCAATTCCCCCTTGGCTTTCCTGCGCCTGGCACTTTTCGCATCAACATGAGCCATTTCCCTGCAGGAAAAGCAGATCCTATCAATGTGAGGGGGGAAGATGAGGGATAGGGACCCACTGGCATGGATCCGCCTTGATGAACACTAAGATGCTTCTGAGGCTCTTCTCTGGGAGCAAGCAGACATCTCCCTTGTGTCCCTGCTGGTCCTCAATGCACTTGGAATCATGGAATGGGATGGGTTGGAAAGGACCTGAAGCTCATCCAGTTCCAACCCCCTGCCATGGGCAGGGATGCTTCACCCCAGGCCATGGCACCCAGGGCTCTGTCTTGGACATGGCCATTGATGGAGCATCCCCAGCATCCTTGAGCAACCCATCCCAGGGCTGCACTTCCCTTTATCTCCACCCTGCACTTCCCTGGTTCACCCCTTGGTCCTATCCCTGCAACCCCTTGGTGGTCCTCAACACCCTTTCCATCCCCTCCTGTCACTGCTGCTCCTCCGTACACCCAGAAACCTCTTCTTTAGGCTGTCCTTCCATGCATCCCATAGCCACATCCACGGCTCCCAAACCTCCTTGGAAGCCTCTAACCAGCGAGGGAAGAGATGCGTTTTGTTGCTATGGCAACACAAACACTATTACCTTGGCTTAACCGGATTCCGGCGATATTAAAACCAGGCTCTTTAGGAATTCCTGGTGTTGGAAGGGGCTGGGAATTTTAATTTCATGTAATGCGAGCTGACACCGTGGTTATGAGCTGCTTTGCTGGGTGCTTGCTTCAATTAGCACAAAGCTGAGGGGATTTGCTTTCAGGGCTTAGCTGAGGAGATGCAGGCCCCGGGTCCTGCGATGCCCGGAGCCTGATTGAGTTACGCTGCAGGAGCGGAGCTTCCATCGCCTGGGAGATGCCAAAGCCAGCCCTTGCCATGGAATTCTGGGTGCTCGACAGTGCCTGCTCCATCCCAAGGAGCCAGCTCGGTGCCTCATGGGTGAATGGGATCCCGTGGCCAGCTCCAGCATCTCTTTCCATGCATCCTTGCCTGGCTCCATGTCACAGGTTGGAAAGGAGCTTAAGATCATCCAGCTCCAACCCGCTGCCACGAGCAGGGACACCTCACACTAGGCCCAATGACTTCCACATTCCCAACGTTCTCAGTCCGGCTCCATATGGGAGCTGCTCCAATCCCTGCTCATCCTCATGGCCTTGCTCCAACAGCTCAATGGAAGCACGTCCCGCTCATAGCTGCCTTGGCTAAGCGAGAGTCCGGATGTTTTCCCCAAGGAATTGGTGATAGCAGAGGCTGGAAATGTAAAAGGAGACAGGGAATGCTCCGGTGTCCATATGGAGAAAAGGAAAGGAAACACAAATGTGAAACAAGACAGGGACTTTTCCATCAGTGTTTCCCTAACTTATCCCATTCCTTACCTGGAGACGGGTCAGGGTATTGAAGGAATGCTTTCCAAAGGGATGCGTGAAGGATAAGGAGCAGAAACCTGGCAAGGGGAATGGTTTGAGTGCCCACAAGTGGCATCACCAACCATAGGAGGCTCGCTGGAGGATGAAGACAGGACAAAGTCTGCTTGCTGGGCATGGAATAAAGCAAGATCCACACTGGAAGTAAGGCCTGGAGGAGCGACTTAGCCTCTGGATCCTCTTCCCATGGAGACTCCTTCACTTGGAGCCTCCAGGCCTGGCCTTTGCTGCACATCCATCCCCATCATCCAGGCTTGAGGGGGGAATCCCTGCGCCTGCTTCTTGGGGTTGCAATGAACACGGGGCCAGGCTCCATCCCATCAGCTTCCATGCGGGATGGAAGGCCAGGAACATGCCTGACTTCATGGTTAGGGACATGGTTAGGGACACAGGTACCTGCTGACCCCAGGTACCTGTGATCATGCACTGGCTCTATTGCCGGCTCCTTTTATCCCTACCCCTAATTCACTTCTGCAATAGAAGGATGCTGGTGTTAAGAAAGGGACAGGTTTGGATGCAGCCCAGATTCTATGCCTGGAACACGCTCCCAGTTCCCTCCTTCCTAAGAGAGATGTGGTTAAAAGGCTGCTCCTTGCCCCCATCTCAACCCAAATTCCATGCTTATATTCCAAGCGTGCTTCCAGACAGACAAAGAGGGGAAAGGGAGACCGGGAAGAGAGGACCAGGCATGCAAAACCAGCCTCAACACAAAGGAGCCACAAATCCCACCCCATCCCACTTGGACCGTCCCAGGCCCTCCAGCCACTGCCCGCCCCAAATCCATGGTGCTATTTGGAAGGGCTGAGCCCACCCCTGTAAAGCCTCTTCATCCTGCTCCATCGAGTTTGCCAGGAGGATTAACCCAGGCTTGTTGGCAATCCCAGTTTATGAGTTCCCTGCTGGTGGGGAAGCTCCTGTGTGTTTAAACAACAGCCTAATTAATCCCTGTTTTATTACTTTCTCTTGTCAAGTGGCTCAAGAGAAGCCGTCAGCGCCGCTCCCGCTTGTTTAGATCCCAAATTACTTCATCACAACCATCTGCTCGGCACAAGGATGCTCAGCGCTCGCCTCGCCGTGGGCCACAGGCAGCAGCCCCTATGCGGGAGGCTCCCCGCAGCGGGCTCCTCCAGGCCCTGCGGATGGGGCTTCCATAGGGAGAGCTTCCATGGGAAGAGCTTCCATGGGAAGCGCTATCCCTAGGAGCAGCCTTACAGGCGGCAAACGGCCCTGCAGGGGATGAAGGCAGCTTGCCCTCTGTCCTGTTGTGTTGCTCCCTGCTATGATGGAGGCTCAGGAAGCCCCCACAAGACATTTGGGATCATAGAATCATGGCGTGGGTTGGGTTTAAGGCACCTTAAAGCTCAACCCTCTGCCAAGGGCAGGGCCACCTTCCCCATGAGCACGCTGCCACATTGGGGGCTCATTTGGGATGCGCCAACACGGCCCCAAACCGCCCCCTTCAGCAACCCCATTGGCTTCCTGAGCCCCAAGCCGGGTCTGCCCTTGCCTTGGGAAGCCTTTAACCCCCAAGGACTCCTCCGCAGGCTCTTCCAGACCAAGTGCAGCAGCTGCTTGAAGGCGATCGCCCCTTCCGAGCTCATCATGAGGGTGCTGGAGAACGTCTACCACGTGCACTGCTTCTCCTGCTGCGAGTGCGAGCGGCGCCTGCAGCGCGGCGACGAGTTCGTGCTCAAGGAAGGGCAGCTCCTGTGCCGCAGCGACTACGAGAAGGAGAAGGAGATGCTGAGCTCCATCAGCCCCGCGCCCACAGAGTCCGGTGAGGGCCTTGTAAAGGGCAGGTCCCGCTCCGTGATGGGGATGGGTGCAAAGGGAGGTGATGGAGGTCGACGGAGGTTGTAGCATCCTCTCCCCTTGGCGATAGCGGGGTACCAGGCTGCCGAGGTCCCCCTGTGCGATGCAAAGCCCATTGGATGGGCTGATCTCGGACGTTATAGGAGGGGTGATGCGGGGCTGCCTCTGCAGTGACCACGTCCCAATCCCCACTTGCATTGCAGTGAAGAGCGAGGATGAAGACGGTGCCCACTCGCACGGCAAAGGCGGCGAGGAGAGCAAAGACCACAAGCGCTCCAAGCGCCCGCGCACCATCCTGACCACGCAGCAGCGCCGAGCCTTCAAGGCCTCCTTCGAGGTGTCCTCGAAACCCTGCAGAAAGGTAACAAGGAGCCCGAGGGAGCCCTTCGGGGCTTGGAGGCTACGAAATGCAGCTCCCGCCCTGACGCAGCTCCCTGGGCCTTGGGGACAGGTACGAGAGACGCTGGCAGCCGAGACGGGCTTGACCGTGCGGGTGGTGCAGGTCTGGTTCCAGAACCAAAGAGCCAAGGTGAGCGAGGGGCTCCCACGCCACGGGCGCTGCATCCCCGCGGGCTCCCAAACGCGCTCGCTCGGTTAAAAGGGAGCAAAGAAGAGCTTAGGGAGGTGAGAGGAACAGAGGAACCAAAGCGGGGTCCAGCCTCGTCGGACCCAGGAGCGGCGACGGCTTAAAGAGAAACGCAACCCCCTGTTAATCACAGATCATGGGATCACAAAGTGGGGGGGGGCAGCAAGCTTAAAGCTCATCCAGTTCCAACCTCCTGCCATGGGCAGGTTCATCTTCCACTGGAGCAGCCTGCTCCAACCCAGCCTTGAGCACTGCCAGGGATGGAGCATCCAAACCTTCTCCATCCAACCCATCCCAGTGTCCCAGCAGCCTCATGGGGAACAGCTCTTCTCCATCTCCCCCCTGGCAGGTTAAAACCATTCCCATTGTCCCTGCCCAAAGCCCCTCTCCAGGTTCCCTTTAGGCCCTGCAGAGGATATTGGCTGCATGGGAGGCACTCGGGGGGGGTCTCTGTGCAGCGTTAGAGCACGGCAGGGCTCGGTCCATGGGACAGGCAAGCAGCCGGTGTCAAACACAGCTCCCTCCCTCAGTCAGACCCCCAAGGCTGGGCTCTCCATCCCCGTCCCCATCCCCATCCCCTTGCANTGAGAGGAACAGAGGAACCAAAGCGGGGTCCAGCCTCGTCGGACCCAGGAGCGGCGACGGCTTAAAGAGAAACGCAACCCCCTGTTAATCACAGATCATGGGATCACAAAGTGGGGGGGGGCAGCAAGCTTAAAGCTCATCCAGTTCCAACCTCCTGCCATGGGCAGGTTCATCTTCCACTGGAGCAGCCTGCTCCAACCCAGCCTTGAGCACTGCCAGGGATGGAGCATCCAAACCTTCTCCATCCAACCCATCCCAGTGTCCCAGCAGCCTCATGGGGAACAGCTCTTCTCCATCTCCCCCCTGGCAGGTTAAAACCATTCCCATTGTCCCTGCCCAAAGCCCCTCTCCAGGTTCCCTTTAGGCCCTGCAGAGGATATTGGCTGCATGGGAGGCACTCGGGGGGGGTCTCTGTGCAGCGTTAGAGCACGGCAGGGCTCGGTCCATGGGACAGGCAAGCAGCCGGTGTCAAACACAGCTCCCTCCCTCAGTCAGACCCCCAAGGCTGGGCTCTCCATCCCCGTCCCCATCCCCATCCCCTTGCAGATGAAGAAGATTGCCCGCAGGCAGCAGCAGCAGCAGCAGCAGCAGCAGCAGCAGCAGGAGCAGGAGCAGTTGGGCAACCCTCGCCTGGGGACCGGCAGAGGCACCGGGCGCAATAGCAGGCAGAGCAATGATGACAGCGAAGGTGAGGAGCTCGGGGGGCTGCAGGCTGGGATGGAGGGGGATGCTCTGGGTGTACGGGAGAGGGGATGCAAGAAGAGATGAGCAAAGTCATGCAGGGCGCACCAGAATTGGTACTTCCAAGCTGGAGTGACCGGGCATCGAGAGCAGCACCTACCTCCTGTTTGTCCTGGAAGCATGGAATCAACCAGGTTGGGAAAGAGCTTTGAGCTCATCAAGTCCAACTTTTAGCCCAGCACTAACCCATGGCACTAAGGGCTTTGTCTACGTGGTTTGGCAACACTTCCAATGTTCCGACGCCTCTTCCAAGGCCTGAGCATCCTTTGGGGAAGGAATTGTTCCTCATCTCCCTCTCCACCTCCCTTGGTGCAGCTTGAGGCTGCTCCCTCTTGTCCCATCACTTTAGAGAAGACAATGGGGTTTTCCCTGTTGCATGAATGCTCCACCCCTGGCAGTGCTCAAGGCCAGGTTGGATGGGGCTTGGGTGCCGCAGGCCGGTGTGAAGCATCCCTGCTCGTCAGGTCCTTCCCAACCCAACCCATTCCATGGTTCCATGAACACACAGAGCTTAGCCCTGCGTGGCGGTGCTGCTGTCACAGTGCCAGGGCCCTGAGCACCCTTTGCTTCAGCCCATCCCACTGCTCGTGTCTTCAGACAGCGCCAGCGTTCCCGGCTTGGATGGGCTCCTGGTTCCCTATCCCAGGATCCCCCCGCAGCAGCTCCTGCCCCTGGACCAGAACGGCTACAGCACAGACCTGTACAGACAAGGGCTGACACCCCCCCAGCTGCCAGGAGATCACCTGCATCCCTATGGTAGGAGGGTGCCGAGGAGCTCCCTGCATCCCAGCTGCGCATCCCAGCCCAAGCCACGCCAAGCTGGGGCTGCTGGATGAGCCCAGCTGCAAGCAGCGGTCCCCAGGGCTTGGGCTTCGCGTTGAGCCCTTGTCAGCAGCTTGGGCTCTTGCCATGGGATGTGCTCGGGCCACATCCACCCCCATGTCCCTTTCCCTTCCTCTTCCAGACTCGGAAGGAGTCTTTCACGACATGGACAGCGACGGCATCGCTCACCTGGGGGACTGCCTGCTCTCCACGCCTGAAGCCAACCTCCTCCAAGCCCGCGTGGGCAACCCCATCGACCGCCTCTACTCCATGCAGAGCTCCTACTTCACGTCCTGACCTGAGGCTCTCCTGTGGATGCTGCTGCCTCTTGACGGGGAGGACGAGGGAGAAGAACCAAGGCTGAGAGCTTCAGAGACGTTCCTTGAGCGCCGCGCAACGGAGGAGGCAGCTCCATCACGTCCAAGCACTAAACTCACGGGGCCCCGAAGGACTTTGGGGAGCCCCTCTCCTCTTTTCTAGCCACGAGTAGACCCATGCTATGATGTTGTTTAGCTGTACCTTTAGCAGTCTGTCCAGTGTTGAAGCTTTTGAGCATCGTGTCCTGCAAGCGAGGACTGGCCAAGCTCCCCAGAGCCACCCCTAGGAGCAGGAGGAGGCACAGGTCCCTTCGTTGAAGCCTTGGGTGCAGCTTGCTGTGCTCCCGTGCCTCGGTTCCCAATGCAGATGCAGGCTGGGACTTGCACCAGGAGACTCCAAGGTGCCGAGGCATCGCTAAGGGATGCTCCTGCTGCTTCCCAGGACAGGTCTTGTCAGGTTTGCCAGTGCGCATCCATCATCCATCCCCATGCAGGAGGCAGAGTCACAAGAAGCAATGCTGTGTACCCACAACAAGGGCACGAGCGAGCAGAGAATGGAAGGCTCTGCTGTCACCAATGGGGAGCTCTTCATTCTCCTGCCTAGGACCCAAGGCTGGGGTTTCGTTCTTTCCATAGGTGAAGGAGAGCTGGAATTCCCGGCACAGCCAGGTTTTCCCAGGAGCCTAACAGCATCCCCCCACCTGCCCTCATCTGGTTGAACTGAACAGACAATTCCCAAAGGGAACAGTGCCTCTTTCCCAACCTGGCATCTCCGGAGCTGGAGCCCAGCGATGCAGGCTCGGGGCTGATGGCTCTGTTCGTGGGGCACATCCACGCCTCCCCAGGCTGGTTTTAAAGGAGCGCAGCCTCTCCAGGGTGAAAGGAAAGCCTGGTTCTTGGTGTCGGCAGTTCCAGAGGCCCAACCAGAGCCCTCAGCATCGCTCCACTCTGCTTCCCCTTGAATAAAGCTGTGTGAACGTGACCCATGCTCCTGTGCAGTCACTTCCCATTGCCCCTGGGCTTTGCCCTTGGTACCTGGCTCTCCCCAGAGACATCTCCTCCTCTACGCAGCCTACAGATGCTCACCCACTGCACCCTCACCCTCTCCTCCTTGTGACCCAGTGCTGGCCCCATGGGGTTGCCTTTGCATGCACATTAGGAAACCATCCTCCTAATGCCACTAATAAAGCAAAGTGGAAGTGGAAACCTGGAGCTTGTCTCAGCCCAAACCCCATCCGGGAGCAGCCCACGGCCTCCTTTGCAGTCTCCCCAATGGATGCCTGAGCATCCATGACCTTTCCCAGGTATCCTGGAGCAAAGGAGCAACCGGTGTTGGTGGCTGCTCGTGCCTTAAGAGGCAGCGCAGCCAAGAGCAGGAGGCAGCCAGTTGCAAGAGGAACCAGCATCCCAATGTGAATAGATGCAAGTGAAGAGCTCTGCTAGACCTGGAGCTCCTAAGCCTTGGGGAGACAGCAGGAATGCAGCAAGCATTACACGGGGAGAGGCAGAAGGAGCTTCATGGAGATACACAGGAGGGATGGGAGCCTTTGGCAACGCAGGGACAGCAACAGCCACCCCTGAGCTCCTGTGGGCATCCGGGATTCAGGTCTCGTGGCTGCATCACTTGCGAGGCAATAGGAGGGTACCAGAGTCCATCACACGCACGCTCTGGGGCACAGGCAGGAGCCACAATTGCTCTCCTCAAGCAGGGAGAGCTGCAGGTCCTTACCCGGGACACACAAGGAGGGGTTGGGAATGCCCAGGGCTGCCTGGAATAACAACCAGGAGAAGAGCAAAGGTGACTGAAAGCCATGGAAGGGACAAATGCTCCCCATAGCCCACAGCACTTCCCTCCCGCTGCCTCCAAAGCCCACCTGGAGCACGGCCAACCAAAGCAAGCAGGATGAGTGCATGGAATGTGCCCCCCCTCCCCCGAGTCCCCTGCCCTCCACAGGTGCCTGCTGCAGAGCCAGGCCTGCCCGCAGCACTAAATCTCTGCCTGTGACTGCAGGCACCAAAGGAAGGCGCTGATTTATGGCCCCTCGGAGCGCGCGAAGCCGAGTGGAAAACGAGCCCGTTTTCTGGATGAGAAATGAAAGGGCTGCTTGGGGCCGTTCCCATTGGAGGGCTCCTGGGCAATTCCCAGCCTTGGCTTTCAAGTTCCACTTGAAAGGCCAAGTGACAGCAAGAGGAGTTCAAGCAAGAGGCTGAGGAAAAGGAGCCCCCCCCCCCCCCCCGCCCCTCCCCC
>NDXB01016527.1:15326-31743 GCA_002631895.1 Agapornis roseicollis
GGGGGGGTTTCGATTCTGCCGTTAACGGGGCTGGGGAGGGGGGGGGAAGGAGAGTTAAGGCTGTGAGTGCTCCATCCCCGGCAGGGTTCGAGGCCGGGTTGGGCAGAGCCTTGGGTACCATGGTTTAGTGTGAGGGGTCCCTGCCCATGGCAGGGGGTTGGAACTGGATGAGCTTCAGGTCCTGTCCAACCCAAACCATTCTGGGATTCTCCTGGCGTCTTGAAGTGAGGATTCCTCCCAAGCCATCGAATTCCAGGCCCTGGGATGTGCTTTATGAAGCGTCTCTTGCTTGCATTTCAGGAACCTTGTCCCAAGAAAGCCACGTTGGCCAAAGTTGTGCCAACCCCAAACAACGGCTCGGTGGAACTGGTACCGCTGCACAGAGACCAGGTGAGGATGTGCTGAGCGCAGGAGCTGCTGCATGGTGCTGCCAACTGCAGCTCTTGGTCACAAATCAGCGGGAGGGGGGGGGAATGTGAAGGGATCCAGTGTCCCTGGTGCATGGGCCGTAAGCAGGGCCATGCAATCAGGAGATGTTTCAGGGTTCCGTGCGGAGTGAAGCCTTTGGTGTTTGTTCATTGGGTTTTTCCCCTTCTCTGCAGGGTGAGGATGGGCAGGAGGCTCTGTCCTTTGAATTCCAGAAGATCAAGTACTCCTATGAGCTGGATGGCAAGAAGCAGTTCCTCCCTGTGGCTTTCCCTGTGGAGCATCCCCTTTGTTACTACCAGAACGCCCGAGGCTATCAGGAAGACAAAGATATCCGAGCGGCTGAGAAGAAATATGGGACAAACAAGTGAGTTTTCCAAGCACGGAGCTCTCCTTGCCAGAGAATCCAGGTCAGGACCAACAGCCTTGAACCACGCTGCTGTTCCTGGGGTTTAAGTTCCACTTCCTCCCAGCGCTCCCAGTTCCTTTAAGGACATCAGCCCAAAGGGCTTCCTTGAGGGTGGGCTTGAGATGGAGATGGATTGCATCTCACTGCCTCAGAGTTATTGAAAAGAGAGGGATTCTGACTGTGATGGAGCCTGCAGGTGGCTTTTGGGCTGGGCTTGTGCCTGAGGATGTGGACTGTTGAGGTTCATAAGGATTCCATTCTTTCCCAGGGCTGAGATGGTGGTGCCAGAGTTCTTGGAACTCTTTAAAGAAAGAGCTACAGCTCCCTTCTTCGTTTTCCAGGTAACAAACCAGCTTTTTCCTGCTAGAAAATGGCAGAATTCCTCATAATTCCTGGCTTGAGAGCCATAAATCAGCTGGCAGCTTGCTAAAACCAGAAGATGCTATCCTTGCACTGGAACATTGATTTGCCTTCAGAAAGTGCCTCCCCCTAATGACTTCCTGTGGTCCTTGGGCTTTGTGGCTTGCTGCAATTCAATGTGGACCAAGTTAGCTCTGGAAAGAATTCCTGGAACTGGGAGGCTTTTGTTTTCGGGCTGAGATCAGACCAACTCGAGCCTTGTGTTCTTCTGCAGGTGTTCTGTGTGGGCTTGTGGTGCCTGGATGAGTACTGGTATTACAGCGTGTTCACCCTCTCCATGTTGGTTGCATTTGAAGCCTCTCTGGTCCAGCAGCAGATGAGGAACATGTCCGAGATCCGGAAGATGGGCAACAAGCCCTACATGATCCAGGTGATGCAAAGCCTAGGGGATGGGCATGGAATTCTTGGTGTCCTTCCCCCCCTCCTTTTCCTCTCCCTCTCGTCCCTTTCGGAAGGGTGCAGAGCTCCTGAAGGTGCTGCTTTGTCCCTGCAGGTTTACAGGAGCCGGAAGTGGCGCCCCATTTCCAGTGACGAGATCATCCCAGGGGATATCGTCTCCATTGGTAAGGATCTGCAGGATGGCTGCAATCAAAGCTGCTTTAAAATGAGGTTCTTCCCAGTGTTGCAGTGTGCAGCCTCACATTCCCAGAATCCCAGACTGGTCTGGCTTGGAAAGGACCTTCAGGCTTCTCCACTTCCAGCCCCCTGCCATGGGCAGGGACACTTCCCACCAGAGCAGCTTGCTCCAAGTCCTTTAGGCACTGGAATCTGCTCTAAGGTCTCCTGGAGCCTTCTCTTGTCCAGGCTGAACTCAGCCTGTCTCCAGAGCAGGGCTGCTCCAGGCCTCACAGCATCTTCTGTGCCCCAAGCTCTTCCTAGAATGGGAAGAGGAATGGAAAGCTCTCTCTTAATCTGCTCTCCCTTTGAAGGCTCTATTACCCTGGGATGTAATCCCAGGCTTTGAAGCCTGAATGCCAGGGACAAGTGGGTGGTGTGCTTTCAACTTCCCTGGTCTTGCTAGAGGCCTAATCCTGTTCCAGCCCTTTTGGCTGGCAGCAATGCAGCGTGGGTGCATGATGTGGGAGGCTGGAAGCTTTAGGAATCCCAGCTAAGCTGAAGCAGAGCCAGGCAACCCGAGGCACTGCTTGTGCCTTGGAGCTGCTTCTCAGTTGGGATGTGCTCCTTCCAGGGCGATCTCCTCACGAGAACCTGGTGCCCTGTGATGTGCTGCTGCTGCGTGGAAGGTGCATTGTGGATGAAGCGATGCTGACAGGGGAATCCGTGCCCCAGATGAAGGTTTGTGAGATGTCCCCTGTGCTCCTCCCTCAGTGCAAGCTGGGAAAGGGGGAAACATTCCAGCCACTGCCAGCCTTGGGAATGGGGGCTCGTGTCTGTGTGGGACTGCTGCCCCAAGCAGCCCAGTGTGGTCGCTCTCTGCTCCCTGGCAGTGATGGATGGAGTCTGGTAAATGAGAAACAGAAATGCCTTGTTTTGCCTGGCACTGCCTCCAGCCTTTGGGGCTGAACTCCTGGAGCATGGCATCACCTTCCCACACATTCCCTAGGCTGGATTCCTTTGGCTGGGTAGAGGTGGGAGGAGGAACAAGTGTAAAGCACTGCAAACCCCTACCTCCTCCTTCTTTATGTGCCAGGGGGTGATTCAAAGTGATGCTTGCAGAACCTCCCTTGCTGAATTCAGGGTACCAGGGGGGAAGCAGTCCCCCAAAGCCAGCATTTCCACAGATGCCAGGCTCTAAACCCAGCATCAGGAGCTGAATGGTTAAGGTCTAGGTTCACTTCAGGCCACCTTTGGTTGAAGGAAAGCTCATCTTACGTGGGATAAGAACAGAAAAGAGTATTTGTAAGTGTAATGCAGTGATTCTGAGCCTGAGCTTTGTCCTGCAGGAGCCTGTGGAGGATCTCAGCCCTGAGCACATCTTGGACATGCAGACGGATGCTCGATTGCACATCATATTTGGGGGAACCAAAGTGGTGCAGCACATCCCACCACAGAAAGCCAGCACGGGACTGAAACGTGGGTACCTGCACACATCCCCTCTGCCAGGGTCTCCCAGGTGTCTGTTAAATGGCTTGATACAGCAACTGGGTACAACAAGGCCAGAAACCATCATGTCCTGGCCTGCATCCATAGGAGATGAGGAGCAGGTCATGGAGGCAATCCTGCCCCTCTGCTCTGCTCTCTTGAGACCCCACTTGGATGCTGCATCCAGTTCTGGTGTCCTCAACGTAAGAAGGACATGGAGCTGGTGGAGCAAGGCCAGAGGAAGCCATGAGGAGGCTGAGCAGGGGCTGGAGCAGCTCCCACATGGAGCCAGGCTGAGAACATTGGGGCTGGAGCAGAGAAGCTGCGTGGAGGCCTCAGGGCAGGGTCTGAAGGGGGCTCCAGGGATGTGGAGAGGGAGCTTCAGCAGGGATAGGCCGAGGGGTGATGGGGTCAAAGTGGACCAGGGAAGTGCAGGTGGGAGATAAGGAAGTTGTGCCCTGGAGGGTGCTGAGGCGCTGGCCCAGGGAGCCCAGAGGAGCTGGGGCTGCCCCATCCCTGGCAGTGCTCAAGGCCAGGTTGGATGGGACTTGGAGCATCCTGCTCCAGTGTGAGGGGTTCCTGCCCATAGCAGGGGGTTGGAACTGGATGATCTTAAGGTCCTTTCCAACCCAAACCATTCCACATTGGAGGGTATCATTGAGTCGGTTGCCTTGAGCTTGGCATTCAGGCTTCACTTTGATTCTTAGACTGTTATGATCTATTCAGCTGTGTGTTGTGAGCAGCTCCATGTGTGTTGTGCCTGCAGCAAGCCTGTCCAAGCTCCACTCTGAGCTGACTCTCTTCATTCCTGTTGCAGCTGTGGATAATGGGTGCGTGGCCTATGCCCTGAGGACCGGCTTCAACACATCCCAGGTAAGATGTGGATGTACCTGCTCACCTGGTGGTGTCACTCAGTGCTGCTGGGTAAGGGAAGTCTTAGGAAGTACAGCAGTGGGAAAACCAGAGCTCTGGGCATTGGAATGACTTGTTTATGTGGAAGAGGGAGGAATGAGGCTGGTCTCTTCCCTGTGTGTTAAATAAGCAGTCTGGGGTTCGATGTGGAAGTTGGGATTCAGGGCTCCTGGTGCACTACGTGTATGCTACAGCTCCTGTTTCTGTGAGCAGAATGTTGGCCAAGGCCCATTTGAGTGTCTGTAGAGATGGGGAGCCTTTGCAATTGAAATTCAAGTCATCCACCACAGGATCCAAAGAAACCATCAGCTTAAAATGCCTCAGCGATGAGTTTGGGGCTTTGGAACCGACTGATGAGGGGTGGCCTGGCTGCTGCTTGTTGAGAGGGTCACAGGCATGGGAATCCTCTTCAGGCAGTAAACCCCCAGGGTGGGATTCCAAAGTGGGGTTTCGTGCATCCTTTGAACCAAGTGCTGCGTGCTGCAGAGGTGGCTTCTGGCACTGAAGGCTGTTCTCCTCAGGGGAAATTGCTCCGTACAATCCTCTTTGGGGTGAAGAGAGTGACAGCCAATAACTTAGAGACCTTCATTTTCATCCTGTTCCTGCTGGTCTTTGCCATTGCTGCTGCAGCATACGTCTGGATTGAAGGTGAGCTTTCTTCTTGCCTCTTCCAGGTCTCTCCCCAGGACTTGTACCAAAGCTTGTGGGATACAATACAATAGCTGGGTTGGGCAGTGTAGGGGCCCACACTGCATTCTGGATGCTTTTCTTGCCCTCTCACAGCCCTTCCTAGGTAGGTGAGCTTCTTTGTGCTACTCACCTTAGTTCTGTGGGGCACACAGGCTGAGGACGAGCAGGAATGCAGCTCTCTCATCTCATTCCATAGGAACCAAGGATCCCAGCAGGAACCGCTACAAGCTCTTCCTGGAGTGTACCTTAATACTGACCTCAGTGGTTCCACCTGAGCTTCCCATTGAGCTCTCTCTGGCTGTCAACACCTCCCTCATTGCCTTGGCCAAGCTCTGTAAGTACCAAGCTGAAGCACAGGCACAGAACTAGGGCTGTCCTGTGTCTGGAACTGGGGGAGGTGTTGGGGGGAAGCTACTGGAGTAGTTTCTGCTCAGTGCCAGTGGGGGGGCTTGGAGCTGGTGGATGTGAAGGGGTTTAAACCCCTCCCATTTTGAAGTGGGGTCTAAATGAGGGGTAGGAGAGAGCTGCTTGCTCTGCACCGAGCATGTTCCTCTGTGTGCAAGGGGGACTGGTGGAATACCTCACTGCTAGGACTTGGTGCCTGCTCTGGTTTCAAAGGGCACAGAGTGGGGAGCTGGAGGTCCATGAAGGCTCTCAGAGCACCGTGTTGCTGCTCTGGCTTTGCTGGCTTCATTAAAGCCAGTGAGCATCCTGTGCTGGCTGTGTTGTAGCTGCTGCCACAGAGCCTTGCCTCTCCTCTCTCCTAGACGTGTACTGCACGGAGCCCTTCCGCATCCCCTTCGCAGGCAAAGTCCAAGTGTGCTGCTTTGACAAGACTGGCACCCTGACCAGTGATCACCTCGTAGTGAGGGGGGTGGCTGGGCTCAGGTAGGGCCTGCGAGGGGGTTGTTGCCTGCTTTGCTGTCCTCTGGGAGCTCCTCAAAGCGTTGAGCCCATTCCAGGAGGAAGAGAAGCCCATCAGGGATTCGGAGAGGGGAGGAGTTGGGTGGAACTGGCAGGAGAAGGGGTCGTTGGTCTCTGGCTGTGAGCTCAGAGCTTGTGAGTTTAATGGTGGGGGGGGGTTTTATCCCATGAGATGTTCACTGCTTCTCCTTCATCCTGCCTTCTCCTTCCACTGCCCCAGTGATGGATGCTGCAGCAAGTGAGACACCCGAGCCCTTTGATTCTACAGCCACTTCCATGTGTTGGTTCATGCCTCTGCTTCAAGTGGTGTGCTTGAATGGAGTTTGCTTTGGAGGACTGGCAGGAAGGATGGGCTTTGGCACTGCTGCAGCTGAGTCAGTGCCAGCTTCCCTATGGCTTTGATCTTGTGAGAAGCTCCACTCAGAGCAGGAATCTGGGGGCTGGGAAGGGTTGGTATGAGAGGATGTGAATGGCTCTGGTAACCCAATGCCTTTGTGCTGCAGGGATGGGAAAGAAGTGACCCCAGTATCTGACATCCCTGTAGAAACCCACCGAGCCATTGCCACGTGTCACTCGCTGGTGCAGCTGGATGATGGGACACTGGTGGGGGATCCATTGGAGAAAGCCATGCTGATGGCTGTGGACTGGACCCTGACCAAAGGTAAAGCCTGCTTCCAGCTCCTTGGGCAGATACCTGAGGCCTGGTTTTCCATAGGCTGTGGGGTCTGGGAGGGAGATGCTGATGATAGCACTGGGCTTGTCAGGTCGGAGCATGACATTAGCTAGGCTCTGGAGGTTTCCAATGTCTCATGCCAGCTTTCTGCAAGGAGTGAATTCCATCTGCTGGATCCCAGGAAGTGGCTTGGGGAGGTGGAAATCCTTGTGCTGCACCTCTGAGGGACAGTGAATGGTACAAGCCTGTTCTCAGACCTGCAGGAATGCAGGATGAGGATGGCATCAAATCAGGGCACGAGTAGCAAGGCTTGCAGGAGTGAAAACACAGCAGTGTGGGCTTCAGCATGGCCCGGGGCTTTCTCCAGAGGCTTTCTGCTCTGCTTTCATGTCTGTCCCACACACAGCTAGAAACCTGCCAGCAGCATTGTGCCCACATCCAACTGCAACCCATGCTGTTGGGGGGGGGGGTATTGACCTGTGATGATGATAACAGGACAAGAGGCTGACACTGATGTATGTTAGAAATGCACCTCCAGCCTGCTTTGTTCATAGCAATGCACGCAGGCCTTCTGAGCCTGTATGTCCCTTCCTCATCAGCACAAGTGTTTCCAGCTCAGGGGGCTTGTGGCTAAAGAGAAGGATGCTTTGTATGCTGCGGGTGACTGAAGGGAAAGCCAAAGGGAGGGCCGTTGCTTTCCATAGCGAGAAACCTTTCAGGATTTCCTGATCTCTTTGTTTCCAGATGAGAAAGTTTTCTCCAGGAGTATTAAAACTCAGGGACTGAAAATTCACCAGCGCTTTCATTTTGCCAGTGCCCTGAAGAGAATGTCTGTGCTGGCGTCCTACGAGCAGATCGGCTCCACTGAGCTCTGTTACATTGCAGCTGTGAAAGGGGCCCCCGAGACGCTGCACACAATGGTGAGAGCATCTCTCTAGGAGCTGGTCTAGCTGCTCCCAGGCTCTAAGGATGCTGGAGAGGGACCTTCCGCAGGGGCTGGAGCCATAGGACAAGGGGTGATGGGTTCAAACTGCAACAGGGAAGGGAAGGGTGGAGATAAAGGGAGGTGCAGCCCTGGGAGGGGACTGGGCCACTGGGATGGGTTGCTCAAGGATGCTGGGGATGCTCCATCAATGGCCATGTCCAAGACAGAGCCCTTGGGTGCCATGGCCTGGGGTGAAGCATCCCTGCCCATGGCAGGGGGTTGGAACTGGATGATCTTCAGGTCCTTTCCAACCCAACCGATTCCGTGCTTCTATGTGCTTGTTCCTTTAGTCCGGAACCTGAATGCCAGGGATTCAGTGCCTGGAAACAGCCTTCACTGGGGAGCTGCAGCCTAATGCCAGTGAGCTCGAACAGCTCACTTCATGCATTGCTGGCCCTGAGAACAGATTGGGAGGGGTGGGAGGAAGGAGCCTCCTAAAGGAGCCTCTCTGGCCCTGGCTGCAGGTTGAATGTGAAGTGCTGAACTCTGCTGCTGAGCTGTGTCTGCAACTGCATTAATGTGATCTCTCCCCCCCGCAGTTGTCTCAGTGTCCAAGCAACTACCATGCTGTCCACAGAGAAATCTCCCATGAAGGGGCAAGAGTGCTGGCCCTTGGCTACAAGGAACTGGGGCACCTCACGCACCAGCAGGTATTTTGGCCCTTGCTAAAGGGAACGGAGTTGGTGTGAGCAGGGATGGGGAAGGGGGTCTCTCTTTGGGATGTGCTTGCCCACAGCTGCAGCATTGGGTTTACAGTGTGGGTCCTTTTGGGAAGGTTGTGCTCCCAGCTTGGAATTCCTTTGTGTTATCGATGGAGGGGAGGGATTCTCCCTCTCTGCTGGGCTTTGGTGAGACACCACCCCCCCACCAGTCACAACACCACAAGAGGGATGTGGAGCTGGTGGAGTAAATCCAGAGGGGTCCATGAAGATGCTCAAAGGTCCCTTCCAACCCAGACCATGCTGTGATTCCATGATCTCGGAGCACTTGTGTTCCTAGTGCTGCTTTGATTGCAGGGAAGCCCCCATTGGAAAGCAGGAATGCAGCAGGAAAGCCTCAGCTCCTTGCTTTTCCTTTGGCAGGTGCGAGAGATGAAGCGTGAAGCTCTGGAATGTGATCTGAGGTTTGTGGGATTCATTGTGGTTTCCTGTCCTCTCAAAGCTGACTCCAAGTCTGTCATCAGGGAGATCCAGAACGCATCCCACCACGTAAGTGCCTGCAGCATTCCAGCCTCACCCATAGGCACGGGGATGGGGAATTCCACCAAGGGACAAGCAAAGGCCTCTCTGCAGGCTGCTGCCCCTCTCGCAGGGAATGGCGCTGCTATCCGGAAGCGTTTCCAATGGAACGGAGATGGGTCTTGAGGTGCCTTTTGCCTGCCCACAGCTGACAGGTGGCTCCTGGTGCTGTCCCCTCAGGTAGTGATGATAACAGGAGACAACCCCCTCACTGCCTGCCACGTGGCCCGGGAGCTGCACTTCCTGCACAAGGAGCACACCCTCATCCTGCAGCCTCCTGGGAGCAAAGGTAACGGAGCCCCTGCAGCAATCTCTGCTTTCCTGGGGAGGACAAGAGCCCAAAGCAGTGCCAGGGCATTGGGAGCTGGTAGCACGGCTGCTTGGTGCTACAACGGGAGCCCTTCACTCTCCAGAACCCTCTGTCCTTGGCCCTGCTCTTCTGTGGCTTGGAGTGCTGAGCTGAGCAGGCTGCACACATTCCCTCTGCCAGCTCCCAAACCAAGCCATGGGAGCACAGAATAACCAAAGGAAGAGCAGCTAAAGCCCTCCTTGCTCTGCAGGCTCAGAGGCCATCCAGGGATGCTGGAAGGGAAGGGGGAGCCCATGTCCCTTGATGGGGCTGCACACAGCAGGATCAGAGCATTTCTCACAGCCAGGTACCTCAAGCAGGCTCATGCCAAGCTTGCCCTTCCCTTTGCAGGCTCCAGCTGGCAGTGGCAATCCATCGATGGTGCTGTCTTGCTCCCCATCTTCCCAATGGCTTTGCAAGAGCTGACCCAGCGATACGACCTGTGTGTGACTGGGGAAGGTCTCTCTCACCTGCAGTCTGTGGACAGGCAGCAGCTGCTCAAGCTCATCCCTCACATCCAGGTGTTTGCCAGAGTGGTCCCAAAGCAGAAGGTGAGAGGTTTGGGAGGGTTCTCAGCAGGGAGCCACGTAGATCATAGAATGGGTTGGGTTGGAAGGACCTTAAAGCTCATCCAGCTCCAAGCCTGCCCTTGAGCACAAGCACCACCTCTGCTGCTGCTCAAGCCAGCAAGAGCCAGAGCTCAGCACATGCCCTGTTGTTGAGCCCATTGGCCAGCTCTAGCTCTGCATTCCTAAACCACAACCTGCACGGGAAGCCTTTAAAGCCTGGCTGGGGGTATCCCATTGCTGCAGAACACAAGCACTTGGCCAGAACTCATAACGCAGGAGCATGTGCAGGGGCCAGCCCTCACTCTGCTTCCCTGTGTGCAGGAGTTTGTGATCACTGCTCTGAAGAGCCTGGGCTACGTCACGCTGATGTGTGGGGATGGCACCAACGACGTTGGAGCTCTGAAACACGCAGATGTGGGTAAGGGTGAGAGCAGGACTCGGCTGTGCCCCTTGGCAAGCACAGAACCTGGCTCTGCTTCCTTTCCCTGGTGTTCTGAGGGCTGGAATCAGCCTGGCCAACAACAGAAACCAGGGCCAGGCAGGATCTGTGCTGCCAGGTACCCAGCGTGTGCAGCAGCAGGAATTCACTGCACACACCTTGGCCTGAAGATCCTTCCTATTCCTGGTCTTTCCTGTTCTTTCCTATTCCTGGTCTTTCCTATTCCTGTTCTTTCCTATCCTTTCCTGTTCTTTTCCCTGTTCTTCCCTTTTCCTGTTCTTTCCCCTCCCTAAGCTTCCCTTCAGGTGTAAGCTCTGGTGTCCCTGCAGCCTGCTCACCCAAAGCCAACCGGGATTCCTACTGCGTGCAAATGCCCTTCTGGCACAGGGATTGCAGGGCTGTCCCTGCAGCTCCTGTCTTTGTGCTCCTGCAGGAGTGGCCCTGCTGGGGAACGCTCCCGAGAAGCTTCCCGAGCGGAGGAAGAGAGCTCGGGATGGAGCCAGTGATGGGAAGGCTGCTCTGGCATCCGCGGGCACTGGGGTGGTGAAACCCACCTCCCGTGGGGCCAAGCACAGAGTCCTGTCCCAAAGAGAGGAGCAGCTGGCCATGCAGAGGGTTGGTAACGACGTGCTTCAAAGCCCTTGCTCTGTGTGTGTGTGTGTGTGTGTATCCTTGCTCTTTGTTCCTGCTCTGGGTCAGTGCTGGTCATGGAAATGGGAGGAGGTACTGGGAAAAGAGCAGCTTTCCTGTGCTTGCAGCCAGAATCCCCATTGCTCTTTGGTCAGTGCCACAAGCAGGAAGGCTTCGTGGCCTCCCCTTGGAGGCAGGTTGTGGGAATGAGCCGTGTGCCTTCATCCCTTTCTCTTCCCGGGCTGCAGGAGCGGATCAGTCAGGTCCTGAAGGATCTGGAAGAGGAACGGGTGCCCGTCGTGAAGCTGGGCGATGCCAGCATCGCAGCCCCCTTCACCTCCAAGCTCTCTTCCATTCAATGCAGTAAGTGCCTGGTGGGACCTGACACTTGGTGTCCAATGGCTGAAGCAAAGCCAGGAGGAGGTGGGAGGTGGGGAGAAACCCGCTCCCATGGATCCTGGAGGGCTTCTCTTCCCCCTGTGCTGCTTCAGAAAGGGAGAGGATGAGGGTCAAGAGCCCCAGGCCCTGCTGTGTCTCCAAAGGCTGCCTCCTCTTGCTCCTCAGTCTGCCATGTCATCAAGCAAGGGCGCTGCACGCTCGTCACCACGCTCCAGATGTTCAAGATCCTGGCCCTGAACGCCCTCATCCTTGCTTACAGCCAGAGCGTCCTCTACTTGGAAGGGGTGAAGTTCAGTGACTTCCAGGCCACTCTGCAGGGTCTGCTGCTGGCCGGCTGCTTCCTCTTCATCTCCAGGTCCAAGGTAAGGGGCAGGGTGGCAGTCACCTCAGGGACCAGGGGAAGGGAGGCACAACCCAGGGGTGCAGCACAGGCTGGGATCTGCCTGGCTGGGAGCAGACTTGATGGGAAGCTCCTCCAGTTCCAACCCCCTGCCGTGCTGTTTCCACTAGAGCAGCCCCTGTGGCCAACCTGGCCTCGGATGGGGCAGGGAGAGGTTCACCTCTCATAGGGATCAGCCCAGTCCAAGGGCAGGACCTTGCCTTTGGCCTTGCTGAACTCCATGAGGTTTGCCTGGGCCCAGCTCTTGAGCCTGTCCAGGTGCCTCTGGATGGATCCTGTGCGCTCAGCATTCCCCAAAGCTGTTGAAAGGGGTTTGTCCCCTTGGATTCCAGAGATTCCAGAGGCCAGTGCTTGATGGAGGGATCAGGCTTTGCTCAGGAGGGAGAGGGGGATGAGTAACACAGCTCAGTGGCTCAGATGAGCTTGTTCCTTGCACCCTGGGGGTGCCTTTTGCTGGTGTTTGCTGAGAAACACAAACCTTGATTGGCTTCTGCTGGGAAACCCCCTGGAAACAATGGGAACCTCCTGGAAACGATGGGAACCCCCCCAGCCCCTTTTGCTTTACCCCTGCCAGCCTTTGAAGACCCTGTCCAAGGAGCGCCCATTGCCCAACATCTTCAACCTCTACACGGTTCTGACGGTGCTGCTGCAGTTCCTGGTGCACTTCCTCAGCCTCGTGTACCTGTACCGCGGGGCCCAGGCCCGCAGCGGCGCCAAGTACGTGCCTTGAGGGATGCTCCCTCTGCTTCCTGCCTTGGCAGGGCAAGGATGTGCTGGAGCAAGCAGGACCTTGCTCCCCTGTGTCCTGGTTCCTGATCCCCAGCTGCCTTCTCTTTCAGACAGGAGGAGTTTGTGGATCTGTACAAGGAGTTTGAGCCCAGCCTGGTGAACAGCACTGTCTACATCATGTCCATGGCGATGCAGATGGCCACCTTTGCTATCAACTACAAGGCAAGCTATGCTTTAAGTTGGGTCTTGGCAGCACCAGAGAAGTGACCTTGGCTTGTAGGTGCAATCATCCAACACGAAGGTCCTCTAATGGCAAACTTCCTTCTGTCAGTGCACTGAAGGGGGAAACCCTCTCTTTTTGCCTTGAGGTGATCCAAGGGAATTGTGCAGCATCCTGTGCTCTGAAGGAGTCCAGCATCACCTCTGCTCACAGGTTCTCCCTGCTGTGTTCCAGGGCCATCCCTTCATGGAAAGCCTTCGGGAGAACAAGCCTTTACTGTGGAGCATCCTCCTTTCTGGACTCGCCATCGTTGGTCTCCTCACAGGCTCTTCCCCGGAATTCAATGAGCAGTTTGGCTTGGTCGAAATCCCCACAGAGGTGAGCAGGCAGCATTCCAGGCTGGGAATGCCAGAGGGGGTTTCATAGGAGCATGGAATGGTTTGGGTTGGAAAAGACCTTAAGATCACCCAGTTCCAACCCCTGCGATGGGCAGGGACACCTTCCACCAGAGCAGCTTGCTCCAAGCCCCATCCAGCCTGGCCTTGAACCCATGAGGGAAGGATATGGCGGCTCCAGAGTGCATCGGGAGCAGGGGGGAAGGAAGGGAGCAGGCCTGACAGGTGGTGTCTGCTCTCCCAGTTCAAGGTGGTGATCACAGAGGTGCTGCTGGCCGACTTCTTCCTTGCTTTGGTAGTGGACCGAATCCTTCAGTTCCTGCTGGGGAGTGCAAAGCTCAAAGTGCCTTCCTGAGCAGGACACCCAGGGCCTCGCACCCAGCACGGGCAGCACGCAGGGGCCGTCTTCCATCACCCCGCATCCTTTTGGACCGTACCTGAGCCAGGTCAGAGACTGGCGTGGGGGAATCTTCCTGCCAAAAGCTGTGGAAAGCACCTGTGTGTCCCAGGAGTTGGCTTTTCCCTGGTTCCAGGCCCTCTCGAGAGGTTTTTACTGCCCTGACAAACGTTTGAGGAACCGTTTACAGCGTTTGGTAACTAAACATGAGAATTGATGTCTTTTGAAGGGCGTTTGGGACTTGCTTGGTGAGGCAGAAACACTGGGGGGTGGTTGAGAGACAACGGGGATGAGGGGCAGGAACTGTCCCCCATCACCAGCCTCTGAGGAGGCGATGCTCAGAGCAAAGGGTGATGGTGCAGAGGAGAACAAGTCCTGCCTGAGCCACAGCAGCCCTGAGGTTCAGAACCATCACAACCAGGTCTTGGCAGGGGAGAAGAGAAAGGAGTTTATTCTTTGGCAGCAGAGAGCGACAGCATCGCTTGGGCTTAGCCTGAGCTGTAATCAGGGTGAGGAAGAGGAGCCGAGCCCCGCAGGGGGTTCAGCTGCACTCCACATCCCTGAGGTGGCCTCTGGGGCTAACACACGCTGGGAGGAAGCCTGGCAGCCGCTGTCTTTTCGACCACAAAGGCATAATTGTACTGCAAACACACCAGAAAGGCCAGAATTGGTCAGGAGCCAGGGCTGGGAGTGCAGAAAGGCACCGTTTTCACATGCATTTTGTGATGTTCCACAAGCAAAACATAGGAGCAGTGCAGCTACTCACCTCTGCCTCAATATCAGCGAGGGATTTAACGTTCAGGTCAGTGAGGAGAGCCTAAAAGAAGTCCCAAAGCCGTGTTTATACTTGAGGGAGGAGGGGAGGACTAAGAACAACAGCTTAAAGGAGGACTCACGTTGCTGCCAGAGCTGAGCCTGGTGTCGAATTTGGGGTGCAGTGTGAAAGGGACCCCGTCCATGGCTGGGGAGAGAAGGGAGAGGCTTTAGGAAGGGTGGAGAAGCTGCTCAGGGGACACGGTTACCTCCTTGGGGCATAAAGCTGCTGTGGGTGACATGGATCATGTATGGTGCAGTGAGTCCCTGGAGGGAAGGGATGGGATGGAGCCAGAGGGGCCTGGACAGGCAGGACCATGTGGACCTGATAGAGTCAGCAACTAAGGGCAAGGTCCTGCCCCTGGGTCAGGGCAATCCCAAGCACAAACCAGAAGCTGGATGGAGCAGCCCCAAGGGGAATCATGGAATCAACCAGGTTGGGAAAGCCCTTTAAGCTCATCCAGTCCAACCATTCCCCAGCAGTGCCGAGGCCACCACTAACCCATGGCTCTGAGGGCCTTAGGCTGCAATGGTTCATGATGTATGGCTCCAGCTCTGCCCTGAGCACCCTAAGGGGAAGGATTTGTTCCTCATGTCCATGTAAACCTCCCCTGGTGCAGCTTGAGGCTGTTTCTCAGGGCTCAATCCCTGCCCTGGCCCTGCTGCCACCCTGGTGCTGAGCCAGGCCTAGATGCTGGTGGCTTCCTGGGCACAACCTGCTCAGGTTCAGCTCCCATCAATGGGCTCTTTTCCCATGAGCAATTTCCAACCACTCTGCCCCAAGCCTGGAGTGTTCCATGGGGTGGTTGTGGCCCAAGTGCAGGACGCAGCCCTTTTCCTTGTTGAACCTCATCCCACGGATGCAGATCCCTCTGGAGACCCTCAGCATTCCCTAACACCTAACTTGGTGTCATCCAAGAAAGAAGCATTTTTGTTACCTGAGAGACCATAGATGTTGGAGTCATAGAGAGCCTCGTGCTGAGAAGCAGCGCGCTTGATGGTGCAGGGAGCAGCGGGTGCCCTGGAGCAATGGGAAGAGGCGAGAGATGAGCAGCCAGAACCAGCCTTGGATGCAGGGAGCAGAAACTGGGAGTCCCAGAAGTTATTCCTGGACTTGGCCAGGGGAGTGTATAAATGAGTACCCATAGTCAGGGGACTGGAGCGAGAGCTGCTTCAGGCCTGTGCTGATGCTCCATGGCTTGGGGACAGGCTTCAGAACGGGCCCTTTCTTGCACCAGATGGCAAAATTCCCCATTTCCCTGAAACGAAAGCATCCCGGAGCCAAGTTGGAGCTTGGGGAAAGGGCTGGGAAAGGGCTGCTGGAGGCAGGGGAGGGCCCGTACCCTGCTCTGGTGTAGTACGGCAGGGTTTTGCTCTTGGAGCTCAGCTTGATGTCAACCACGGCCGTGTCGGTGGCGGCCGCCGGCTGCAGCTTCACGTACAGCCGCTTCTTCCGGGAGGCGCCGGGTCCTGCGGGCGAAAAGGACCGGGATCACCACCCCCTGCTCGGCCCCGTCTCCTCCCACTTCGGGGCAGCACTTACGAGGCTCCGGGAACTCGGGGGCGCGGGTGTAGCCAACGGGCTGCGGGCTCCGGTCGCTCAGCACCACCACATCAGTCACCACGGGCCCGGGAGGTGCCTGGATGGGACCGGGCCGGGACCTCAGCACCGGCCCGGCCACAGCCCCCCCACTTTGCCGGTCCCGGTTCTCCCCCCCCCCCGCCGCACACCTGGGCTCCGCCGCCGCTCACACACAGGTACCCGCCGCTCTTGAGCCCGAAGCCCTTGCCCAGGTTGGCCGCCGCGCCCTCCACGGTAACGCCGATCTGCGGGCACACGGAGCGTCAGCCCGCGGCCGAACCGGGCACCGGTGCCGCCATCACCCCCTCTCCTCCCCCGGTGCCTACCACGGTCCAACCGGCGGGGGCCGCTTCGGGCGCAGCCGCCCAGGCCACGCCGGTGAGCGGCGCCTCGTCCGCCGCCATAGCAGCCGCGTCCGCCTCGGAAGTGGCGGAGCTCCGCCCCGTCCCGCTACTGAGCAGCCATTGGACGACCGCTGCGACAGGCAGCGGCGATTGGCTGAAGCGCTCTGATTGACACACGCGACGACCAATAAGCGGCCAAAGTCCCCCCCTGAAGCCGCCTTCAAACGCGGAAGCCTTTATTCCAGCGGCACCGGTGCCGCTCAGTCCAGCGGCGGGCGCTGCCTCCGCGGCGGGCCCGCGATCAGCTTGCGCACGGGGGACTGCTCCAGATGCCTGAAGGTCCTTGCAGCTGCAATGGGAGGCAAACCCCCCCCGTTAGAGCCGTTTAACGGCCTCCCCCGGGAGGCTTCCACATCCCCCCCCCCCCCCCC
>NDXB01016527.1:31787-46670 GCA_002631895.1 Agapornis roseicollis
GCCCCCCCCGGGGGGCTCCCCCACCCCCCCCCCCCCTTACCGAGCTGCTTGGACAGGCGCTGCAGGTACTCCTCACTGTCCTCGGTGAAGGTCTGCAAGAGCCGCCCCGTTTGCTGCAGCTCATCGAACTGCAAAGCCAAGGCTTAAGGGTAAAACCCGATCCCAAAATCACCAAATCTCGGCGGGGACAGGGAGGAATTTTGCCCCTAAAGCCGCCTTTCCCCGAGCCCAACTCACCACCAGCTCCATGGAGGTCAGCACCCCCCTCTGCTCAGCCAGGATCTGCTGGTAGTTGGGTTTGCTGCGGAGGACTTCGGCCTGAGAGGTGTGGAGGTAATCCACGGGCACGCTGTTATCCCGGTGCTCCTCCAGCCGCCTGGGGAACAGGAGTCATTTACCCATCAGAGCTCGCAGCATCAGCATGGGTTCATCATCAGTTTAACACCAAGCATAGGAACGATGGTGGGTGCTGATTCCCACCTGGCTGCTTCCTCGGCGCTCTCCTGGTGGCGAAGCAGGAGCTCATCCCAGGCATGGGACTCAGCAGTTAACCTGCAGAGCAAGGAGAGAGCAGGGGGTGAAGCAGGGCCACAGCAAAGGTTCCCAGAGGCAGAAATGGCAAAACAGAATGAAATCTGCCCCAAAATAGCCTGGAGGAAGGGGTGGGCAGCCTCAGGCTCTGCCCATGCTGGGCTTACCTGGCCATGTGCTCCTTCATTTCAGCCACTGACTCCTCCACAGCCAAATCCTGTGACACCCTGAGATGGAAAGAGAAGCCAGTGGGATTTAGGGTGGTGCACAGCAATCCCAAGGGATTTAGGATCCTCAGTAATGACCCCCTGATATTCAGTTCTGGTTGTCCAGCAGCATCAGCCCCAAGAGCCCCAGCAGCCCCAGGCAAGGATGCCCCAGGAGCCCCAGTAGCTGCAAGCAATGGGTTCAACTCAGCAAACTCAGGTGAGCAGATGGAATTCCTTCCTCATGTATGATCTTTCCATTTCAGTCACCCCTCAGGCTCTCATCCTGCTTCCCAAGAGCCCCTTCCCACCTTTCCATCCCACAAGGGATGAACACAGCAGGTCCTTACCCTTCTGGTTCCTGGACACATCTCTGCAGCGTTCCATCTTGTTTCAGCTGCTGCAGCAAACACTTCAGGTCTTCCCCAAGTGACTGAGCTGGGGATGGAGACACAATAAACCAGGTTAACACGATGTGCTGCTTGGAGAACTGGGAATTCAGAGCTGCTTCCTGGTGTGATTCCCTGTGGGAATGTGTTCTAGCGATTCATTATCCTGTTTCTAGAGGAGGAACTCATCGCTGTGGTCACCGATTACTGTGTCTGTTTGTCTTTCCTCCCAGAAACTAAGGTCACACACAGTATCTTAATTAAGGGCTTGTAGGGACAGGCCAAGGGGAATGGCTTTCACCAGCCAGAGGGGAGATGGAGATGAGCTCTTAGGTACAGGTTTTCCCTATGAGGGTGGTGGGACTCTGGGATGGGTTGAATGGAGAAGGTTTGGATGAACCAGCCCTGGCAATTCTCAAGGCCAGGCTGGAGAGGGCTTTGAAGCAAGCTGCTTTAGTGGAAGGTGTCCCTGCCTGTGGCTTCACTCCTCCCCTCCAGAAGATGCCTGGTGTCATTCCAAGAGGATTCCAGGGAAGGGCTGCTATTTTGAAGCTCAGGATTCCCCTTCCTGACGTGCTTGTCACCCCTTACCATTGGATCTGAAAGCCTCCGGGTTAAAGCCATCCTTGTGCTTCAAGCTTCGTTCAAGCTTCTGGGCTGCAAACTAAGGAGAAGATGGAAAAGGTTTTAGTGGCTCCCGGGGGGATCTGTTCCTGAAGGAGGAAGGAATCCCTCCTCCCAGATCACAACGTTTGGGGCAGAGGAAAGGCCTCACCTGGAAACTGGAGAAGAGCAGCTCGGAAAGCCGGTCTTCCTCTGGCAGATCCAGGCTGATTGCTTTGCTTAATTCTGGGGGAAAAGCAGACCAAAAGTGTTCAAGAACCATTCGATGGCTCCAGTGTTCCCAAAAGACACTAAAAGCACTTGTCCAGCAGTGCAGCTTGCAGGATACGGAGGAGGAAGAAGAGGGAGAAACAGAGTTCCCAATGAGGAAAAGTCCCACCATGGCAAGAAAAGGGCAGAGACTGCAAAGCACTCGTTTAATGCAGCATCTCCTTTTATCCTTCAGTATCTCCAAAACCACTTCCAACACGGACATCAGCAGGTAGGAGGTAGGAATAATGCAGCCATGCTATTAGTATAATAGTTACTAGTTATTGCTACTGGTTGTGCCATGAAATCACATTTCATCTCATCTGATTTTAATTGATATCATCTGATTATATGATCTGAGGAACCTTTATGATCTGACTTCATCTGCTATGATCGGATTACATGATCTGATGAATCTTTATGATCTGATTACATGATCTGAGGAACCTTTATGACCTGATTTCANTATGATCTGAGGAACCTTTATGATCTGATTTCATCTGCTATGATCTGATTACATGATCTGAGGAACCTTTATGACCTGATTTCAACTTAATTGATTCAACTGACACAGAACAGGTCGGGTTGGAAGGGACCTTAAGCTCATCCTGTTGCAAACCTCCTGCTATGGGCTGCTGGAGGGAGGGCTGGGCTATACCTGTGACATCCTGATGAACAGGGGGCAGAGATTTCCTGCCTTTGGTCTTCAGGCTGGCACGCCGCCATCGGCTTGGGCTGAGGGGGTTATTCCTGACACTGGGATTCCGGTGGGAGCTTTTCCTCCTCACTGCTCCAGTTGTCTCCAGGGAATGAACGTTCTTGCTAACAGCGGCATCAGGCGGCTTTAGGCATTGCTCAGGATCCACTTCCTTCTCTGCAGAGTCGGGAGCTGGGAGAAAGCCAGCGGCCACCCCCATAGAAAGAGAGGAAAAGGCTTTTCTTATGGATTCAAAAGCACCAAACCTGCTTTTCGCGCTCGCCATTCCAACCGGCTGCATCGGCAGCGCTGAGGCGCGATCCCTGCAGCCCCCTTCAGCACCCACAGCACCTCCTCCTCCTGCGGGCCATGGGCCCAGCACCACCGGGGCCCCCGCTCCCCGTTCCCCGTTCCCCGTTCCCCCTCCTTTACCTGACACAACACCCGCGGCCTCTACGCCCGCTCCGCCGGGAAAACGCTGAGGGAAGAAACGGTTACGGGGCTGGAAGCGAGGCCTCCCCCCGGCTTCTACAGCCGCGCCGGGCGCCTTCCAGCGCTCACCTCCTCCTCCTCCTCGGACCCACCGGGCGGCAGCGGCGGGGTCGGGCCGGGCCCGGAGCCCTCCTTCCCCTCAGAGCCTCCCTCCGCCATCTTGGGAGGAGGCGGGAAGACGCGCGGCGCATGCGCAGATCACCACCCCCCCATCGCCTCAGGGAAAAGGCGGGAAGGCGGAAAAAAAGTGGTAAAAAAAAGGGGAAAAAAAGGCTTTGGAAGTTTATTATCTTTGATAAAATCCCAAGGGAAAGGGGCCGGACTCTTTGTTAACAGCTGCGGGAACGCACAGAAACCGCTTCTCGGCGGCGGTTGGTTTGTGGCACGAGACATTGGAGGGATGGGATGAAGGAGGGGGGAAAGGTCCGGCCCAGCGCCAAGGCCAAGGGCGAGTTTTGGTAAAGCAATTCCCATTCATTCGCTCCCCATGAAGTCGAGATAAGAAAAGCTTGTTTTCCTCTACAAAATGACGATACAGAGAACGCATACAATTACAATGGGGGGGGGGGGGGGGAACTGTTAGTAGCTTTTGACTAAAACAGAAAAGTCATCGTAAAAAAACAGGGACAGAAATCAAAGTAAGTCCATTTTTCTGCAGCTGGAAAACCTTAGAAGCGACATTTTTAGGTGCTGGCCATAAAATCTGTAGTTAAACCCATGAAAACAACGTTAATTTGGTTCGGAAAAGGAAGCAAGAGTTCTCGTAGAACCATTTCCCATCCCAAAGGGGCACAAAGAGAAGGGGCTGAGGCTGAGAGGTAGAGAGGTACCATTGGAATCCCAAGCTCGTGGTTCCAAAGGGGGGGGTTTCTGAGGTAATCAGCTGAGTTGTGTGAAACAAGGGGGTTGGCAATAGAGCAACACTGACAAATGACACTAATGACCCCTTTCCTCTCATTAACAGGTCCTAGGGACTTAATTAGACGCATCCGAGTTGACGCTTCCAGGGTCTCCGGCCGGTGAGGTGATGGATGAAGGGGTGGGAGCATCCTGCCAGCTGCCGTTAGCCTGCGGGGAGAAGGAAAGACATCGGGTTTCCATTGCATCCGTAAGGATTGTGCGGGGTCCTCCGCATCCAAAGGACATGGAGGTACTGGGACAAGGCCAGAGGAGGCCACGAGGATGAGCAGGGAATGGAGCAGCTCCTGTATGGAGCCAGGCTGGGAATGTTGGAGCTGTTCAGCCTGGGGAAGAGAAGGCTCCATGGAGACCTCAGAGCAGCTTCCAGTATGTGAAGGGGGCCTATAGGGATGCTGGGAGGGACTCTTCATTACGGACTGCAGTGACAGGACACGGGGGAACGGGTTCAAAGTGAACCAGGAGAGGTTTAGATTGGAGCTAAGGAAGGAATTCCTTCCTGTGAGGGTGCTGAGGCACTGGAATGGGTTTCCCAGGGAGGCTGGGAATGCTCCATCCCTGGCAGTGTTCAAGGCCAGGTTGAACAGAGCCCTGGGTACCATGGTTTAGTGTGAGGTGTCCCTGCCCATGGCAGGGGGTTGGAACTGGATGAGCTTCAGGTCCTTTCCAACCCAAACTCTTCTATGATTCTCTGACCAAGTTCGGCTCCGTATGCTAACAGCTTCCCAGAAAGGCAATAACCATGCCTTGGGTCTGGCAATAGGGCAGGGAAGGCCCTGCAAAACCTCTTTCCCCCCTGGATTTGATGGTGGTACTTCATTCCCAGGGCTCTCGCTCATGGCAGGAATGAACTGAAATGCACAGATTTCCACGTGACCCAGGGCAATATTTGAAATCAAGTCTCCAGGAGGGATTCCATGAAATGACAGGATCAGGTCCTATACGATTCTGTGAATTCCAGAATCTGTATGGTTCTATGAAACTGCAGAATCAGATTCTATATGGTTCTGAGTTACAGAATCAGGTTCTATATGGTTCTATGAGTTACCCAATCAGATTCTATATGGTTCTGAGTTACAGAATCACATTCTATATGGTTCTATGAGTTACAGAACCAGATTCTATATGGTTCTATGAGTTACAGAACCAGATTCTATATGGTTCTATGAGTTACAGAATCACATTCTTCATGGTTCTGTGAATTACAAAATCACATTCTATATGATTCTGTGAAAGGCTGGTGGTTTAAACTCCATCTTTTCCCCATCCCACATCAGCCATCTGGGGGGGGTGTGTGTGTGTTAAAATTCAGATTATTAAGCAGATGTGGGGCAGATTTTGGGTNGTATGGTTCTATGAGTTACAGAACCAGATTCTATATGGTTCTATGAATTACAGAATCACATTCTATATGGTTCTATGAGTTACAGAATCACGTTCTTCATGGTCCTGTGAATCACAAAATCACATTCTATATGATTCTGTGAAAGGCTGGTGGTTTAAACTCCATCTTTTCCCCATCCCACATCAGCCATCTGGGGGGGGTGTGTGTGTGTTAAAATTCAGATTATTAAGCAGATGTGGGGCAGATTTTGGGTTTCTAGTCAGTAAAACCTCGGTCCTCTTACATCTATGCGCTGCGTCGTATACAAAGGATTCCCCACGATTGTGTCGTATCTTCCTGCCTGGTGTATGACATGGTGTAAGGAATCCATCTAGGAACAAGGAGAGCAATGAGGATTAAACAAGGTCAAGTGAAAGCACTGCAGTTGTACCTGGTACACATCGCTTGGACCAAAACCTCTTTAACTAGAGGCAGGTTTCCTTTGCAGTATAGCTATTGAGCTATACACAGCTAGTTCATCATGATGTGGAGTTAGAAGGGAGAATCACACCTATCACTTCCAGCTTTTATGGCAGAGGACACAATTTTATGCAGTTCAGCTGGATTTCGGCATTTAGGATGAGTTTAACGATGTTGTTAAGCACAAATCCTAAGCCAGGTTCTAGTTACATGGGACAAGACTGACTCTAAGGTGAACAAATACCCATTCATTGATGTAAAGAGATCGAAGAACCCCAACATTGTCTAATCCAACCAAAGCAAGGTCAAATAGAGCAGGTTGGTTTTGAGTGGCTCCTGGCACGGAGACTCCACAACCTCCCAGGCATCCTGTTCATACCATCTAAAGGCCAGAGAAATGGGATTTTAACACCAGGTTAGTTTGGGGGTTTTCTTTTGCCTTACTGACCTGGGACTGCACATTGGCTCCCACTGGAGAGCTCTGGTAGGAAGTCAAGGACTGCAAGTTGATAAAGGAATCGCTGGAATTTGTCATCTTAAAAGAGCCAGAGGAAGCTGGAAAAACAAACCCAAAGCCACGTTTTAATGAGAAACAAAACCCACCCCAAATGGTTCTTCCATGAATGTTACAGAGGTTGAAAAGAAGGGACATCCTACAACTGGTTCAACACCGGTATTCCATGGTACTGCTTAGCACAAGGAACAACTGCAAGCCAAAGCCTTCCCTGGTGCTGTCCCTCACCTGAATTTGGTGTAGATGGAGAATTTGCCTGGTTGCCTTGAGCCACGACATTAGTTGCATCCACTGCTGTTTTTGCAGCATAAATATTGGCTTCCTCTTGGAACTTGCCCATGTTTTTCTTGTAACGAATCCTTTTGTTACCAAACCAGTTGGAAACCTGGAGGCATACATCACTGTTAGCATGAGCTCAAACTACTCCATTTGCCACTAGATTCACAAGTTGCCAGTAAAGGAGATGTTTTAAACTGGGCTTTGCACAGAAAATAATAACTAAACCCTTTGGAATAAGCAAAATCATGTTTAAGTAGTGGTAACCGAAGCCTGTTGCCAACTACAGGAGGGGGAAACCCATCGTGTGAGGGGAAGAAAAAGGGTCACTTAATTCCAGCCAAACCCCTTTGTACCTGTGAAACCGTGATGCCACCTTTCTTTGCTAGCTCTTCTTTGGCCTCTTCACTGGGGTAAGGATTACTCAGATGTGAATAAAAATACTCATTCAGCACCTCTGTTGCCTGTTTGCTGAAGTTCCGCCGTTTACGCCTAGAAAACATGGATTATTCCTATTGAAATGATGTGATACATTGGCTACAGGACACTGTCAGCTTCCCCTCTAAAATCCATGTGGTTTGGGGGAGAACGTAAGAGCTGAGTGGGATTAAAGAGGTGTTGATGTCAAAGTGTACCCCAGTGAGCAAACCAGAGGATGAATCCTTCCTATTTCAGCCCTTCTCAGGCACAGCTACAGGTCGGGCAGAGAAGCGATTCACAGCAGCCTCGGAAGAAGGACTTGGGGGTGCTGGGTGATGAGAAAGTGAACATGAGCCAGGTTCAGTGGGTGCTTGAGCCCAGAAACCACCCCTGTCCTGGGCTGCACCAAAAGGAACATGAGCAGCAGGCCGAGGGAGGTGATTCTGCCCCCTGCTCTGCTCTGCTCTGGTGAGACCCCACTTGCAGCACTGTGTGCAGGTCTGCCCCACCATCCCTGGCAGTGTTCAAGGCAGGTGGATGGAGCTGGATGATCTTAAGGTCCTTTCCAACCCAACCCATTCTATGCTTCTCCTGCACTGAAGCAAGAAAAGCAGGTCAGGTTTAAGCCTCCGCTGTGGCCGTACCTGGCGTCAAGGAAGCGCGAGCGCAGGATCATCACGGCCTCGCACGTGCTCTGCTTCAGCTGCATCTGGATGGTGCTGAACTTCCCGTGGATGATGTTCACCATGCGCTCGATTTCCTTGGGCGAGATGGGCCTCGTTCGACTCTGCTCCCTGAGCAGGTTCATGACGTGGGTGGTGAACTCGCTGCAGGCCTGGAAACACACACATTTGTACCCACAAACAGGGCAACACGCTCACGTCCGCTTCCCCAGCATGAAATTAAACCCAGACAGCTGCAGAGGAGCTCCCATGGTTCAGCTTCGCTCTATTTACTCTCAAGAAAACAGCAACACAGAGAAACGAGACATTTGTTATCTTCACTTTGATGTCCAGGCCCTGGATCTGCACCTCACTTCTGCACCACTGAGATCCCTTTTCAACTGGATTTGCTGCCCTCGCTGTCCCCTGAATTCCTCCTACTCCCTGTTGTGTGCTTACAACCAAACACCCAAGGAAAAAACAGTTATTTGTAATTGAGATGATAAAAACTCTTCCATGCAGAAAGATCACCTGTTCATATTTCTCTAGCTCAGAGTGGTATATCTGTCGGATCTGTGACAGCTTGGCCCTGTAGTCAGAGTGCTCAATGCTATTGTCATTTGGACAGCCACCTGATGTTGCTGCTACAGCCATCGGTCCTCCTCTTCCTCTTTTCTCGGGCCCGGAGACACCCTCCGCCAGCAACATGTTATCTAGTCTCATTAGTTGAGCATCTGGGGGATCTTCTTCCTGAATACCGCGAATACTTAACACTAGATAGACATAAAGAAGGAATCAAAAGGTTATTTTGGAACAGGGAAGAGCATCCACTTCAGTTCTGGCAAAGCTGGTCAGAGGTTTTAGTAGGTCTGTACAGAAAGCAGGAGGGAATCTATAGGCAAGGGGCAAGTTGGAGCTCTTCCTTTGTACACCAAGGATACCACCGGGCTGTGCGGCACCTGGCCATAGACTGAAGCCTTACCAGAGCTGAATTATCTATTGCAATCTATCCAAAGTCTATGGCCAGCTGGAACAGGCACAAAAAATGCACCAGGAGGTGGTCTCCTTAAGCTGCAGTTCAACAACCAGAAAGTCTGATGGAGAGAGAGCTGTGCAGTGGCTGCCGACCTGAAGTCGTTCATCAGGACAAGCCAGATCTTCTCCAGAGCATCCCCAGCCCTCCTAACCCAGCAAAAGGCAAAGCAGAACAGTCCTGATGTAGGACATGAGTAACTGCTGAGCGTGGGCTAAGGCAGCAACAAGTGTTGGCTATTGGAAGGCTTTTCCAACATGTGCTGGAATGAATTCCTTTGGAACAAACCCAACCCAGCAGAGCACCTACTCTATACCCTCTTTCCTGTGTGAACATTACAGGAAAGGAAACCAAGGATTATAGAGACAGGACATGAGGGAATGGGCTCAGACTTAAACCAGGGAAGCTGGGGCTGGACATAAGGGACAAGTTCTTTACTGTGAGGGTGCTGAGGCGCTGGCAGGGAGTGCCCAGAGAAGTGGTAAATGCTCCATCCCTGGCAGTGTCCAAGGCCAGGTTGGACAGTCTTAAACTGGAGGATCTTAATGTCCTATTGGGACAACTGTTCTATGAAACACACACAGAAGGCAGAGTTTTATTTAGTGTTAAATTTGGGTTTAGAGACCCCCAGTTCTCCTCTTTGCCCAGAGGCCCCCAGTGGCCATTTACTCCTCAGTCTTTGTGGGATAACTCCTGTTAACCTTCTGGGATGGCCACTCAAATTAAGTGGGTTTGGTGTCACCTTCTTCCTTGAACGTGCTGCTGCCAAATGTCTTTCTCTGCACATTCCGATGCACATCAGACAGCTCACATTGAAGTCAAGCTCCCAGCTGCAGCTTCATTTTATGTCACTTGTCTCATCACGGTAATGAGACATTAGTTAGCATCAATTACACATCAGCTCGGCTCAAGCCGAGTGCTGCAAAGCACGTGTTAACACACCTTCACCTCACGGCAAGGCTCTGGGTGGCTGGCAGAAGAAACGAGGAGTAAACCATTCCCAACTGGCTGGTAACACTTCATTTCCCTTCCCACTAACTGGGGCCGTGCTGGCTTTTGCCTTCAGTCTGGAAATGGTTTAGCTGTTGCTCAGTAGCACTTCCCCTCATCAAAGACTCCTCAAGCTCTCATGCTGTGCCAGTGAGGAGGGGCACATGAAACCAGTAGGGAGCAGAGCCAGGATGTCTAACCTGAACTAGCCAAAGGGCTATTCCATGCCATGGAATGTCATGCTGGGGGGAAAGCTGGGGGGAGTCACCAAGAAGGGACTGATCACTGCTGGGTACAGGTCAGCAGGTGCTGGGCATCATTGGGCATCATTTGAGTTCATTGAGTTTCTTTCCTTCCCCCTTTTAGTTTTATATTCTCCCCCTTGCTATTTCCCTTATTACTATTAGTATATTAGTATTATTATTTATAGTATTATTAGTTATTAATATTAGATACTAATAGCAATATTAATACTACTACTAATACTATAGTAACTACTATAACTATATATTACTATATATATATAACTATATATTACTATATATAACTATATTACTATAATACTATAGTAATACTATAACTACTATAGTATTAGTAGTATTATTAATATCGCTATTAGTATTATATTGTACTTCAGTTATTAAACTGTTCTTATCTCAGCCATGGGGTTTACATCCTTGTGGTTCTGGCTCTAACCTGACAGAGGGGAGATGGAGATGAGCTCTTAGGCACAAGTTCTTCCCTGTGAGGGTGGTGGGGCACTGGCCCAGGGTGCCCCATCCCTGGCAGTGTTCTGTCATACTCCAGGAACTGGAGTTATGGCTCAACCAGTGACGGCCCATGCCTTAAATCAAGGCACGACTTAAGAATTCCATGCATAGAGGTAAAATCCTCCAGAATCCATCACTTTTATGGATGTTCAGGACAAACCCCACACTGGCTCAGGAAGCCCGAGGAGCGGCTCCTGGCCACTAAGACAACCTTGTGCATCCTCAGGCACGTCCCCTACCAGAGAGCCATCAAATCTGTAAAATAATGATGCAAAATGAAATCCCCATCATTCCTAATTAATCTTTCATTAAAATACAGCCCAACCTGAGGTGCTGAGCCGCAGTCGGTATGCAAATGCAATCATTACAATACATTTGCATCTCATTAATTAACAAGTCACAGTTGTGTAATGAGCTGAACAGGATCCCTGGTACCAAACTAAGTGAGACATGCTTGGCCTTGCTTTTCTTTATAGAGCAAGTAATGCAGAAGAATAGACCAAACGTGTCTATTTGGTGCAGGATACCCCACGTTAGCACTGAAACCTCCTCAATTCAGGCCAGAAGCAACCAGCCTGTGTAAACCACATGTGGGGAGTTCCAGGAAGCATGAGGGCCTGCACCTCTCCTCATTTGCAGCTCAGTTTTGTCCCGGATGGTCCCATCACCTCTCTTCCACTTGCAAATCCCAGTAACTCCCGTTAAACCCCAAGCCACAAATCAAGCTGTCAGCTGAGGAAGCTTTCACCCAAAGCGATCCTGAACCCCTTCTCAGCTCCTTCTCCAGGCTACCACAACCCCACATCTCCACCTGGGGGGTCACTTCTCCCCGTGGGGAGAGAGGAAAAGGAATGGGAGCAGAAGACAACGGCGCTGTAGAACAGGCCTGTGCTCCAGAAGGATGTTGACAAACAGCAGCCAAGAGTCAGCGTGTGCCCATTTCCCTTACCAAGGCACAGCTGAGTGAGAAGGTACCTGGGGCATTAACCCAGGTGAGTGCGAGGGAGGATGGAGGGCTGCAGCTAGAACCAGCACCAGAAAACACCGGGACAGTGCTGCCACGAACACATCCCCTACCTCAGAGAGGCAGAACCCGAGTCCCTCCGCGCACAAGTGGGTAGAGATACGTTTGCCATGCCCCGAGGGGCCTGAAGCCCACCATGGCCTCACATCCTCCATCAAGCAACACCCTGAACCATCCTAGTCAGCCCTAAGAAGCTGGTACCTTCACCACTACAGATGCTTCACTCTGATTTTAAGCCAGGATTCTGCCACGTTTGAATTCACACACCTGAGGCACAACCCAACCAGCACATAAACCCTGCTGGGTAGATTAAAACTGCTCCAAAGGCTTCTGCGAGCTCCCAGATTGATTGGATTTGATGCCTCTTCAAATGACTGCTTATGCTCCAGGCAGCTCTGTGAGACTTGGCCATAAAATACCTGCTTTGCCCAGGCCTGGTTTCCAGTCCTCAACACTGAGACTTATGTGGGGCAAGGCGGGGTGGGGAAGGGAGCGGGGTGAAACGGGAACCGCGGCCAAATGCATTTCAATGACAAAGAGTTGGTCCTCATTTCGTTTTAATTAGGACCCAGGCCCGAGGAGCATTTCTCAGCACCCTTTGTACAGCTCATCCTGAGCTATTGTGAGCCACGCTCGGGCTCCAACAAAGAGCACCAGAAAGATGGGGGGGGAGGAAGGAGGAGGAACGTGTTGGAAACTGATTTCTCAGCTAGAAAAGAAGCTTGTGTGCCTGGGTCACAAACCCCCTTGTGCTACAGTAGGCCCAGGCTTTTGTTTGCTCCAAGCCATAACATCTGCTCCCTGCAATTTAAATAAGGAAGAGACAGAGCATCAGACATTCAACAACCTCCGAGAGCAAAGCGAAAGGAGCATCAGGCTGGCCCTGGTTACCTCGGAGAAATCCCAGGGTCAATCCAGAAAACACAGGAGGAGGAAGGCCCAAATGGGTGAAAGAGCCCTTTTAAGGACAGGGATCCTCACAAGATGGACCCACGTTAAAGCACACCCGGCCAACACACTTAATCCCACCCCGTCTCTCTTTAGCAGCACACTGCTGTGGCAAGAAGGCAGTATCTGCAACCAAGCTCTCCTCATCTCTGCCTCATAGCCATTAGAAAGCCCAGCCAAGTGTCCCTTTTCCCCTGTACCGGTTATTTCTCAACGTGGTACTCTTCCTGCCACCACAATTTGGGTACCAGCTCCTTAAAGAGGAAAACCATCACCATTTTCCAGCTTATAGAGACAAATACAGCCCGAAGCTGTAGAATCTACCAGGGAAAACATGGGCCATGTTGAACAGGAGCAAAGCTCACAAGGCAACACAAGGCTTTTAGCAAGCCACACCACCACCAACACACCTGTTTTCTCCTTGATCTCACACAGGACGCTGAACAGAGCAGGCTTCATTCTGTGGCAGTTCAAGGCATGCTTTCTGAAATGGAAGAAGAAGAAGAAGGAAGGAGTTGAAGGGCCAGAGGAAAGGCCGAGCCGGAGCGTGGCACAGTCCCAGCAGGCTGGCACCCAGATCCGCTCCATGGGGAGAACCAGTTCCGTGTGGAGTGAGTTTGGGATGCCCTGAGAGCATCTCGTGCTGGCAGCCACCCAACGGGAAGGAAAAGCCCGGTGGGTTTAGAGCCCAGGGAATCCAAACAGGAGGACCACGGCCTCGCAGCCACCTGCGCCCATGGAAAGCAGAGTGCACCGAGCAGATCTGAGCCCTGCACGGGCTAGTTGGGCCTTTCTGATGCTCTTCCAGCATCTGCTGCCTTGGTTTCCCCCTCCTCCCCAGGAAGCGGCAGCATTAATGACACCAGTAACACAGAAGCCACCCTCATGTCCCATCAAAACAGCCTTGGGCTGAGCTGAACACGTTTGGAGCCAGGCGGTGAGCGCCATGCGAAGCAGGTTCCGCATGGGGAGGGTGTTTTCACCTCCTGTTTTCCAGGGCAGCTCCCCCTTAGGTGCCCAACCTGGGCTGGAAGTGAGCAGAAAGCAGCAGTCTGGGTGCAACCCCCACCTCCAAAAGTCTCTTCTGCTTCCTGCGCGCCCTTTGCAGGTCAGAACTCGCATTCCAATGGCTGCAAGCTGGCTCTGAGCTGAACACGAAGTGGCCCTTCCCTTCTGCCAGGCCCGCTGGCAGGAGCCGAAGGCTTCCCTCGGTGACACGGCCGAATCCCGGTCAGGGAGGGAGATGTTTGATAACATCGGCCCCGCACAAACAGCCGGAGAACAAAGGCAGCCGGGAAGGCAGCGCTGGAGCCTATTGTCCTCGCCTGACAGGGGAAACGGGAGCGAGCAGGAGAAGGGCAGGGACTCCGGAGCCTCTGCACTGGCACCGGCCTTAAAAAGCCGCCTTTAGCTGTGAGGCAGCAGAGATAAAACCAAGCCTACAGTTCCCAGGGCTGCTAACTGTGCAACCCCAGCATCCTCATGCAGGAGACAAGTGCTTCTTTCTTCGGTGTGCTGTCATACATAGATGTGTAAGTGCTTTAAAACTCAAGCACCTTTGGAGCTTCAGCTGGAGCTTGCCAGGGTTCCTAAGCCCCAGTTGAAATAATTTGGCTTAAACCAGCGGTCAGAGCAGTTTTCAAAGCTCATTCCTCAACTACGAGGTGAAGAAATGTACCCAAACCGGCCAAGCTTTAGGCTGAGATTAATAAACAGACCCAAAACCGACCAAACGTTTGGTTGAGATTAAAGAAACGGACCCAAACCGGCCAAGCTTTAGGCTGAGATTAAAGAAACGGACCCAAACCGGCCAAGCTTTAGGCTGAGATTAAAGAAACGGACCCAAACCGGGTGCGAGGGGCTCCCCCTCCCGAGCAAACTTCGGCCCTCAGCAGCCGCCGCCGGTTCCGTTCTCCCGTTCGGGCCAGCCCCAGACCGGCCAACGCCGTTAGCACCGGGGGACAACGGCTGCGATTCGCGGCCCCGCATCACCCAAGCGCAGCGAGGACGGAGAACCGGAGGGTTAACAGCGGGGAAGCGGTGCGGGAGGCCGGTACTGAAGCGTTAGAGGAGGGCCAAGACACGGAGCCACCGGGAAGCGGACGTGGAACTTTCCGCTTCCAATGGGCGATTTCCCATCAAGATCGCCCCCTTTTTCCCCTACCGGAGCCGCGCCAACGGCACCGCTGCCCTGGCCACAGGCACCGGGAACCACCGAGGCAGAGCTGAGTCACGGCGCCGGCCTTTGCGGCCCCGGTACCGAGCTGCTCCCCCCCCCCCCCCCCCCCCCCCCCCCCCCCCCCCCCCCCCCCCCCCCCCCACCCCCCCCGCGGGGC
>NDXB01016527.1:47974-59535 GCA_002631895.1 Agapornis roseicollis
GGGGGGGGGGGAAAGGAGCTGAATTAAAAGATGCCAAGGAATTAAATGGCCTTGCAAAAGTTCTTGCTGATGCAGGCAAGGGAAGCGGGGGAGAGCTGTCCGCAGCTCCCTGCTAAATCACCCCCTGCATTCCCATTGGAAACGGACCCGGCTATAATTAGCAAGTGAATTCTCTCCCGTCAGCACAAAGAAAGTGATGGGAAGGGGGGAGCAGAGGGAAAGGTTCGTTTCCAAACTGCAGCCAGGGCTTCAGCTGCCAACCCACGGCCTCTGCATTGAGCTGAAGGCCACAGAGCAGGGAGATCCCTCCCCTTCCCCCCCAGCGGGAGCTGGCGATGTGAGGGGCTCAGGGCTCCCAAGCTCAGCACGCAAGCGCTGAGCTCCCTCTGGAGCCGCAAACCCGACCCAGAGCTGCCCAAGGGCTGCTTCCACCCGCGTTCATGTGGCCACACGCCTGCCTGCCCCTGCCCCTGGCCCTGCCCCTGCCCCGCACGCTGCTCCTACGCTCTCACCTTGCTCTTGCATCCCGGCCTTGTTGGCAATGCAAACACCGGGGGCTTCCCCTTGGAGCAGGGCTGTGGGCAGAGCTGCTTCTTCCAGCCCCCGCGTTCATGTCTCAGGAGGTCAGAGCTACCAAACTGAGCTTTAAAAGCAAAGAAGCCAGCCCCAGCTCCCCCCCCCCTCCCCTTTGTGCTGTCTCCAAACCCACACCAAAATCCATATTACTTTTGGCAGCAGCTCCCTTCAGGAATCCCAAGCAGCCGGGAAGACACGACCTCTCATTCCTGGAAGCACAGAGCCTATCTTTGATCAAGCTGGGTGTTCTCCCTTGGCTCACATTGGAGCCCTTGCTAACAGTTCCTGGGTGTCCCTTCCTTCCTCCCAACCCACACTCAATCCAGAGCAGCCTCATGTGCTTCCAAAGAGCCAAGCACAAGCCCTACACACACACACACACAGGAGTTTAGGATCACGGAATGGTTTGGGTTGGAAAGGGCCTTAGCATCATCCAGTTCCAAACCCCCTGCTAAGGATGCTGGAGAGGGACCTTCTGCAGGGGCTGGAGCCATAGGACAAGGGGTGATGGGTTCAAACTGCGACAGGGAAGGGTGGAGATAAAGGGAAGTGCAGCCCTGGGAGGGGGCTGGGCCACTGGGATGAGTTGCTCAAGGATGTTGGGGATGCTCCATCAATGGCCATGTCCAAGACAGAGCCCTTGGGTGCCATGGCCTGGGGGGAAGCATCCCTGCCCATGGCAAGGGGTTGGAACTGGATGATCTTCAGGTCCTTTCCAACCCAATTCCATGGCTTAAAACACAAGCTATCCCATAAACCTGACATCAGCCGGCTGTGTCTAAAGCTATACTGTTAGGTTGAAAGCCTTGTAAGCAGCTTTGTGCCTAGGTAACACCCACCCTTTGCTGCAGCACCTTGTTGAGGACACAGAATGGGAAATGGAACAGCACTTCTCTATTCCCAAAGAAAACCAGGAAGCCCCATGGGATAAACCTAAATCCCTCTTCTTTCGTGACACATGTTCTATGGGCACCACTGATATGGTGTCACCCCTCCTTCCCCTCCCTTCCTTGCTGGGAGGGCTCTTAAATCCCCCCTCTGCTCTCCCCTGGCTCATTGACTCACCGTTTCCTTCCCCATCTCCCCGAAAACAGCACTTTCCCAGCTAACCCCTGCGATTCCTCCTTTCCCTTCTCTTCCAGCCAGCTGGAAACAAGCAGAAACCCACAGGTCCCAAAGCACTCACTGAAGAATTCCAGGCAACCTGCCTCCATTCCCAAGGGGTGCCAGGCATCACTCGGAGAAGCCCCATTAAAGCTCGGTGACTTTCCTCCTCCTCCTCCTCCTCCTTGCCCTCATCAGGTGCTATTTACCTTGGTGAAGTCAGGCATGAAGCTGCACCTGGATGCTATCCAGCAGAGCCCATTTTCATACAGGAAACACTGACACCCTTGAAGCGGTCAAGATGTTCTGCTGGTCCAGGCTGGTCTGGGGAGACCTTTGAGCAGCTCCAGTGCCTAAAAGGGCTATAGGAAACCTGGAAAGGGGTTTTGGACAGGCCAAGGGGAATGGCTTGAACCTGCCCGAGGGGAGATGGAGATGGGATCTTGGACAGAAGCTCTTCCCTGGGGACACTGGGATGGGTTGAATGGAGAAGGTTTGGATGCCCCATCCCTGGCAGTGTTCAAGGCCAGGTTGGAGCAGGCTGCTCCAGTGGAAGGTGCAGGGGTTGGAGCTGGAGGAGCCTTAGGGTCCCTTCCAACCCAAAGCAGGTCACTCAGAACAACATGTACAGGTTAAAGGCCCAATTGGGCCTAAAAGCCAAGTGCAGGTTGCTTAGGAGCCAAGCATCACCTCACCCACTAAAGATCCATCCCACCCATTAAAGATCCATCCCATCCCAATGCAGTACAGTCAATTCTTTACCCCTGGTTCAATCAGACCGGTGCTAACCCCTCACTAAGCCACATCAACCATCCTAGTGCCTCCTTCCCCCCCTCTGTTAGCAAAGGCAGAGCTTGGCCTGGGTTTAACTGTAAAGTTCACTTGGTATGAAGTAGGACTCATGTGCTTCCTGCTTTGGGGATGCTCAGAGCCAAGGGCCTATGGATCTGCCCCAGCTCCAGCACTCCCAGGACCAGTTTTCCATGAGTTCACCATTAGCATCTTCCTCCAGCTACTGCTAATTCACCCCAGTGGGTACCTGTGTGTCAAACCCAGTGTTTTCCAGAGACTAGAAGGGAACTAGAACTCACCTTTGGCAATACAAAGAGGATTCTGCCTTCTTTTAGCCCTATCACTGTGTGGAAGGTGCCCAGAACTGCCAAGGCTGGTGTTTGCAAGCAATGGACCAAGGTTGGCTGCATGGAAATGACCCTCCAGCTCCCTCCATGTCCCTTCTGAAGGCTCTCACCTTCTAGACACACACATCCAAGTCCTGGGATGTTCTTGAGGAGAACCTACCCCCAAGGCAGCTCATAGCACAGGAGGCTGCGTGGATGCAGGCACGAAGGGCAGCATCCCTCCCTTCCAGCATCCCACAACCGGCTGCTCCTTTTCCCGGAGCCTCAGAGTGGGGAGAGAAGGGGAACATCCCAAGTTTTCCTTTCTAAACCCCGGGACCAAGGCATTTATTCAAAGAAAGCCTCTGGGACACAGAGGAGGGATCCAGGTTCCAAGAGTGGTTTAATGAATCCAGGAGGCTGCCACCTTCGTGCTGGCGCTTGCCCGCTCTGTCCTGCAGGAGCACCACGTCCAGCACACACGGAGCAGCAGTGCCTCGGGGAGGTCGTCTCCAGCTGAGGTGAGCACTCAGGGAGCTGCTGAATGCTGAACCCCCCCAGAGTGATGAATTTCACCCGGATTCCAACCCCTGCCTCTCCCAGGACTACATGGACTCACATTAACCCTCCTCAGGCCTCACTGTGGGGGGAAAGGCTGCCTCTGACCACACTGAACTGTTGAGCCCTGGAGGGGTAAGGTACAAACTGCACATTAAAACCCAAGGCAAACTCCTGCTTGCCTTGGAGTCTGACCTAAACCTGTCCCCGAAGGGCTTCCAGCGAGTAGAAAGATGGTTTCATGGGAGCATGACTCACTCCACGCTTAGGAATAGGCAAGGAACTCGGGAATAGCACATGGGATTGCTTAGCAGAACACAAACAGCACCCCTCTCCAGCTTAAGGAAAGCATTAGGTGCTCCTAAGCCATCCTCCAAGAGCCTGGAACACTTTGGAAAGCAGGAATCTGCTTCTTGGGAAGCAATGCAACCCAATTCCTCTCCAAAGAGGCCTTCAGGATGCAATTTGGGAAGCAGGTGGAACACAACCCAAAGAGGGCTCTCTAGGGAAGCACTAAAGCCGCTCTGTTTAGGAGGCAAGGCATAAGGCTGAAGAGCTTTGGCTCCTTGGGGGATGCTAGTGCTGGAACAACCCTTTCTGGAGGCAGTAATACTGAAGGACCAAATACTTGGTGGGACATTCCCATTGCCACCTCTAAACGTTGCTCCCTTCAATCCACCTTGTGTTAGAAACAGCAGCCTTTAAGAGAGAGAAGGCTGCTCCCTGCGTGGTCACCCTCAGCAAGGCACCGGAGCCAGCAACTCCTCTTGTCCCTTCGCCACGACAAGCATCGAGCCCAGCAGGGAAGGCGCCTTCGGAGCGGGTCGCTCTTCCCCTCTGCTCCTTCCTTGGGATGCGGAGCCGAGCAGGAGGCTAAATAGAGGAATCCACAGTGAAATGCCCGTTGTGAGACAGTGTCCTGCGGTCGGCAGTGTTGAGCTTCACCACCGTGGGGGTGTACTTGGAATTCCTGTAGCAGGCGAAGCAGAGGATCCTGCGGAAGGTGCTCCGCATCTCACTGTCCCTATAGGAGTAGACGATGGCGTTGATCAAGGAGTTGATCTCGGCCAGCAGCAGGACGTACTTCTCCACTGCTAGGACATTGCAGCTCTTGCAGCCCAGGCCATCCAGGAGGAGCACGACTTGGCCTGGAGTCCAGCAGATAACGAAGGCACCTGGGGAGGGAAGGAGACCTGTTAGAGAAAGGGTCGAGCTGGCTTCCTTGGCCCCGCACTATACAGATGCTCGGTAGCATCACCGGTGGTTTATAGGACCACGGAATGGATGGGGCGAAGGGACCTTAAAGCTCCTCCAGTTCCACCCCCCTGCCATGGCCAGGGATGCTTTCCATTCGAGCAGCTTGCTCCAACCTGGCCTTGAGCACTGCTAGGGATGGGGCAGCCCCAGCTTCTCTGGGCACCCTGTGCTTTCACTTACCCCCCCTCATTGCAGTCACAGAGATAACACGGGCAGGGCTCCCTATTGGCATGCCATTCCCTTCAAGAAGTGGAACAGGGGCATCCCTTGAGTGACAAGGTCCAGTGTGAGGTGCCCCTGGAGGGGACATCCCTAAGGGGTTGGACCTGGATGTTCTCCAGGTCCTTTCCAAACCAAACCAGGCAGAGGAGCACATCTTCAATGACAACCTCCAGTGCCCAGGCAGCTCACAGGGGCTTTAGAATGAGGTTTGGCTGAGTCCTGACCACCACTTGAGGCAGAAGCAGCCTCCCACTGCTCTAAGCTGGGCAGAAACCAGGCAAGCAATGGGCTGGCCACAAGCAGGGCTGAGCTGGACCGGCTCCATCACCCATTCAGGTCCCATGGTCCTGCCACCACCTGCAAAGCTCTTTGGCACAAGGGTAATTGCTGCTCTGCACCATGCGAGAGGGAGGTGCTGCAGCCCTGCTTCCAGCCCTGACGTCAATGGAGGGTCATGCAGGAGGGCTGGATCCTAAAGCACCGGAGCTGCACCCTGCTGGGCCTTCTGGGAAAGGGTGGAAGGGAATGAGCCTTGCTGGGAATGCCGTTCCTACACCCCTTACTGGAAACCATCTGCCCGGAGAGAACAGCAGCCAGAGCAGAGAGGCTGAATCCACGCCTGGCATGGGCTGAAACGCACTGCTCGGGAGGGATGCCCAGGCATGCTGAGAGCATTCCCTATGGATTTCAGGCCACTGCCTCACAGAGCCCTGGGATTTCAGCACAGCAGGCACCACATCCAGCCCCAGGCAGCTTTTCCCCCCCTAACTTGCTAACAGGACTTTGCTTCCTTTGTATTTAGCAAATACACAGGAGGGATTCCCGATTGTCCCAAAGGAAAGGCCAAAACTGGACCTGCAGGAAAGGGACCTCCTTGCTTTGTGCTTTCACCCTTCTCTTTTGGCCAGGTTCTCAGCATCCACAAGGGAAAGCAGATTCCCTCGAGCCCGGCTCCCAGCACCACTAAGGAAGGCCAAAGGAATGTTACAGAGCACAAGGGAAAACCAAAAGGAAGTTCTTTGCCTGCAGATCCAGCCCTTTCCTTGCTCCTTCCTGGAAGCTGAAGGAGTCAGCAAGATCCTGGGCTCCTCGGGATGGAGCAGAGCATGGGCAGCAATGCCTTTGCCCTATGGCTCACTGCTCTGTGGGAAGCCTTGGCCCTGCTTCCCAGCTCCACCTTGGCCTCATGACAGGTTTCCAGGTCAGCTCCTAGCCCTGTTCCCGATGCCCAGGACCAGCAGGATTATCCCGGCCTGGCAAGGGAGCGGGACACAGGCAGCTCCTCCCACACCCTCTGCTTCCTCCCCAGTGCCTCACCCTCGCCATGCATAAGGCACAAAGTATGCCCTGTGCAGAGTCCAAGTTTGCAGAAGGCTGGGGAATGAGGGTGGGGAAGGGATTAGAGCAGGCCTGCAGGGAGGCAAGGAGCCCTCTGCAGCCTTGCTGCCTGCACACTGAATCCCAATGGGAAGGTGGTTTCCCTCATGGAAAGGTGGCTTTCCCCTCCCTCTTGTTCCCTGCTCAGGGCCAAGTGCTGCTCCTCTCTGATGCTGCCTTGCACAGGAAGGGAACCTCTTGCCTTACAAGAGTCCCAAAGGCCTAATGAGCTCCTGAGTCCTCCTCCATGAGGTTTCTCACCACTCAGGTCATTCTCAGGCACCAGCCCCAATTCCCTATGGAACCACAGCAGCTCTTCCAAGCCTCCTCCTGAGCCCAGCTCAAGGCAGAAGACAAAGAGGAAGGGGATCTCCCAGTACAAGGTGGGCCGCATTTCCCTTCTGGGCCAGCACCCCCCATCCTGCCAACACTCTTCCAGTCAATGTGGAGCCCCATCAGGTTAAACAGCCCTGTTGATACCATGGGGTGAGCCTGGTACTGCTCAGGAGGGAAGGAGGAACCACCCAGCTTCTCTCCACTGCACTGTCCAAAGCACATGCAGCAGTCAGTAAATCCATGCAGCATCCAGGCAGTAGCCGCCTCCCAGCTGCACCCAGGAGATGGAGAGAGCTTGGGAAGCAGCATCAAAGGAAAAGCCAGAAGAGGCAGAAAGCTCCAGTTTCGATGCTCACAAGTCCCAGCAAGCCCCAGCGAAGCAGCGAGCCCTGCAGCAGGGACCCATCAAGCAGCCCCACAACTCCCCCTTTTCCTGTGCTGAGCCCCACTGTGCCAAGGGGGAGGTTGCAAGGGAGGACTCTTTGTTTGCAGCCAGGAGGCTTCCCTGCCCGAGCCAATTCCAGCCTTATCAGGGAAGATTTGCAAGCAAAGGGTTGGGACCATGCTCCTGGAGTGGAGCGCTTGGATTTACCTGGGGCTGGTTCTTCCCTTCTGCTTTAAGGACCTGAGCCTTTCCTTAAGGATCTCCTGCAGCAATGGGCTGTGGAGAGCACAATGCACGTCCCAGGCACTGCTATTAACGTAAGGAGCTGGTGGAGCAAGGCCAGAGGAAGCCATGAGGAGGATGAGCAGGGGCTGGAGCAGCTCCCACATGGAGCCAGGCTGAGAACATTGGGGCTGGAGCAGAGAAGCTGCGTGGAGGCCTCAGGGCAGGGTCTGAAGGGGGCTCCAGGGATGTGGAGAGGGAGCTTCAGCAGGGATAGGCCGAGGGGTGATGGGGTCAAAGTGGACCAGGGAAGTGCAGGTGGGAGATAAGGAAGTTGTGCCCTGGAGGGTGCTGAGGCGCTGGCCCAGGGAGCCCAGAGGAGCTGGGGCTGCCCCATCCCTGGCAGTGCTCAAGGCCAGGTTGGACACAGGGGCCTGGGTGCCATAGCCTAGTGCGAGGTGTCCCTGGCCATGGCAGGGGGTTGGAGCTGGGTGAGGTCAAGCTCTTTTCCAACCCAACCCATTCTGGGATTCTCTTCGATGAGCAGCACTGGGCAGGACAGCAGAGATCCGAATGGATTTCAATGTCCCGCAGAGTCGGAGCCTCAGCACCAAGCACTTCCACTTCCTCCCTGCTCCGAGCTCACTACAGACTGCAGCAGCAGGTACCCTGACAAGCAGGCAGCACTGCTGGAGCCCCTCTGCTCATGGAGAGCAGCTTGAACCGAGCTCCCAGGGACACGGCTGCCCAGGGCCAAGCTGCTCAAAGCAACAAATGTGAACAGAGTTCACTGCTTCATTCCAGAATCAGTAAGGAATTTGACTGTGACTCCCTCCTTCCTTCCCCACCACCTTGTAACAGCTGCCCCAAAGCCTGCTCCATCCTTTCAACAAAGGATGCGCCTTGATTACAGCTCCTAATTCCATGCTACCCCTCTATGGAGGGAAGCAGGCTGGAGTTGAGCATGGTGAGAGCTGTTTCCATGCCCAAAGTCCCAGCACTTCCAGCACTCAGGTATTACTGAGTCCCATCAGTGACAGCTCCTCTCATCCCTACTGACCTGAGAAACACCCATGCAGGAGGCTTCGGAGCTCACCCTCTCCTGTCCTGTTCCAGCTCCCGCAGTGCTCATGTAGAGCCCTGGAACTTGAGTTTGACAGCACCAAAGCAAAGCATCCCCCTGAGCATCAGGGAGCAGGGAAGCAGCGCAGCCCTTCCCAACGCTCCCCGTTGTCCTGAGCCCATCCAGCCCGGGCTCCAAGCACCATAAAGTGCACTTACTCAGGATGATGGTGACCGTTTTGACCAGGCTGATCATGGTCTCCTTGTAGCGCGGGTGGAAGCTCGTGTGCTTGGACATCCGCGTCATCTTCCTCTTGACGTAGATGAAGATGTGCGTGTACACCACCACCATGATGAGGAAGATGACCAGGTTGGAGATGGCCCAGAAGGTCAGGTAGCTCCTGCTGTAGAGCGGGGCCATGCTGGAGCACTTCTCCAGCGCACAGAGGCAGTGCCAGCCGTAGGATGGGATGAGCCCCAGGAGCAGGGCCGTGACCCAGATGCAGAAGATGAGGATCATCACCCGCTGGTTGGACATCTTGCTGTGGAGCTGCATGGTGAACACAGTCTGGTGCCTCTCCACGGCGATGGCCAGCAGGTTCACCACGGAGGCTGTCAAACTGGTGTCCAGCAGGCTCTGACGGATGAACCAGGTCTTCAAGGAGAGCTCTGCTGTCCTGGGGCCCGTGTGGAACATGAGGAACATGTAAGCAATGCCCGCAAAGAGGTCTGCAGCAGCCAAGTTGCCCAGCAGGTAGTAGATGGGGTAGTGGAAGCGGCGGTTGATGATGATAGCCGTGATGACCAGCAGGTTGGTGAGGAGCACGATGACGCTCACCGTCAGGCCGAGGGCAACCACCAGGACATCCTTGGTCCTCCAGTACGTGGTCAGCTCTTTGCGGCTGTTGTTGTAGAAGAACCCCACAGTCTCATTGTAGAAGCAGTGCTTCATTGCTGCTGGCCTAGAGGGGGGCAAGAGGAGCGTTAGCTGCTTAAGCACGCACAGCTGGGGAGATGCTCAGCACCATTCCCAACACGGGCAGCACTTCCCAAACGAGAGAGAAAGAACTGGGCAGGAACAGAGCCTCCTCGGCCCTGCAAAGCAAACCAGTGGCAAGCAGTCAGCTAGAGCATCAGGGAGCTGGAGCATCAGGGAGCTGGAGCATCAGGGAGCCCTGCAGCACTTGTGGACCATGCAGCCATGCGGCAGCACCGTGAAGAGCTCCAGCACCACAAGCAATCCCATGGGATGAGCAGCAACCGGATCCCTACCCAGCCCACCCCACCCCCAGCAGATGTTCCTGCTCCTTTCCTAACCCAGAGCTTGGAAATCTCAAGTCAGGGCTGGCTGTAGGCCCCATTGGGAAGGGCGAGCCCAGTTTGGAGCCTCCTTCCTCACAGCACCGAGGTGCTGAGTGATGGATGACGCACTTGTTCCTTAGCCTGGTGTGTCCTGAAGATGAAGTCACTGGTTCTCCCTGTCCTCTCATGAGCTCAACCATCACCTTCATCCCAGAGAAGGCTGAAGGCACTTTAAATCACCCTCCAACCCAAAACACAGCTCGGGGGCCCGAATTGGTTCCGTGTTCATTCTAGGATTCCATGTTCTTCCACTCTCCAGGCAGCAGTTTCCCACTGCTGTTTCCTGGGATGCTTCAGCATCAAGGTCTGGGGATGCAGCCCAGGACATGAGGGGGGGTCTGGGCTGCAAGGATATCGGTGGGAAGGGAAGGAAAAGGAGGCAGAGGAGGAATGGAGGTGCCCCAGGGGATGGAGCCGTGAGCTAGTACCGTGTAACAAGTCCATCTTTCCTCTCTTTTCAGGCCATGGGATGTTGAGGAATCGTGTGGTCCAGATGCAGCGCAGGGGATGGAAGCATCCCAGTGGCTTCCTCAGACACACCTTGGCTTGGACAGGGGAAGGCAACGGGAGAACAAGGAAGGGAGGAACGCCCAGGATCAGGAGGCTGAATCACAGGCAGGTCCATGCCACCTCCATAGGGTGTACCCAAAACTCAGACCAAAGGCTTGGCCATTCTCATGCCAAACCACTTCCTCCAAGCCCTGGTGAAAGCTTGAATCCCAAAGCAAAAAGGGAAGTGCCACCGATGGCAGAAAACCACTTGAACATCACACATATGGGAAGGAGAGGGGGAGGAGAGAAACCCAAGTGACACCAGCTAGAGAAGCTGACCTGGTGGGGTGAGGATCACAATGGAACAGCACCGGCCCATACCCAGCAGAGCACAAAGCCAGCCCCCACAATGCTTTCCATTTCCAGCACCATTCAAACTCTACAGTGTCCATGGCTCCAGGTCTTATTCACATTTGAGCTGACTCCAAGCCAGATTGAATCGAGCTAAGACAAGCTTGAAGCTTGCCACTAAGCTTCTTCTCTTGCAAGCATTAAAGGCTTCCCAGCTATGAGAGGCCCCATGGCAGACTGTGAACCTTTCTCACAGCATCATACATTGCTTGTTCAATGCTGGGGGTGGGTGGGATTAGAGCCGTGTTAAGCCACAAAGGGGCCATATCCTGTGTTTGCAGCTCTCCAATGTAGCCCCTCAGCATCCAGATGCTGCCATGAGGCTTAAAGGCTGCTTTGGGCAAAACCCACTTGGAGCCCAGGGAATAGTTTGAGGGTCGCAATTCCCTCTGCAACGTGGGTTACAAACCGGGCTGGGGCAAGGCAGGCAGGGCTGCCAGGTTCATAACGCCTGCGATGGGTTCCCGTGCCACGTCCCTGCTGCCCTGCCATTAGCAAACTGCCTTGGGAGCTCGGTGATGCCACCCAGCAGCGCTGAGCAGGGAAGAGGAACACCCTGCCCGCAGCAGCGAGCGCCGAGTCCGGCCGGTGCCATGGTGCACCAAGGAGCCCGAGGACTCCATTGTGGAGGGTGCCAGCAGCCCCCATCCCTTCTCCCATGGCCTTGTCCCTCGGGGAAAACCCGGCTCCAGCTCCAAGGCGCCGCAGCCCCTTCCCCTTTTAGCAAGGCGCAATCCCAGCCTCTCTCCTCTCCCGTCTCCCCTCTCCCCTCCACTTCCCTCTCCTTTCCCCTCCTCTCTCTCCCCTCTCCCCTCTCCTCTCTCCTCTCCTCTCCTCTCCTCTCCTCTCTTCCTCCACTCAAGCCCCAGCCCCTTCGCATCCAGCCCAGCTTCAGCAGGAGCCAGCACACAAAAGGAGCGCGGCTTCTCCCCTCTCCGGCGTTCTCCGGCTGCAAGCACCCGCTCCCTTCTCCCCCCAGGAAGTTCGGAGCCCTCTTTTCTCGCACCGAAGGGCAAGGTGTAAGGGTCCCTGCCGCCCCCCCCCCCCCCCCCCCCCCCCCCCCCCCCCCCCCCCCCCCC